>DVPR01000221.1:0-15565 GCA_018239345.1 Oxynetra stangelandi
TAAGAAATTAAAACTCACCCTCAACACACGAATACATTTCTTTGGAGGCTAGAGCAGTTCATCGTAAAGATATATGTATTAGTTTTATTATGTGTGTTAGATGGAATGGATGGATTCAAACCATGGGGGGAATTGACCAATTTAAGGAGATTTTTAGCGTAATAGACATGCGATTTGGTGAACTACAAGACTGTTTATTATTCTATATAGCGATTTATTCCTAACGATATTGTCTTACTCTTAAGTATAAAGTTTTCACGCATTACGTTGAAACAGACGAGGCTCGTACCAAGACGTGTTTAATAGAAAAGTTGGAGATGGATTGTTTTCTCATTAGACAATTTGATTTTTGTATCACACAGGATAATATCTATTGGAGCCCATAGGATAGAAATATTTCTATACTACTCATGATTCTAATTCTATGATAGAAATATCTTAACATATATATTCCATGGCATAATTCCTTTGAAAACGTTCGCTAATTTTTATCGCTTATTAAGTTATACTTGATAGAATCAGAAAAAAACAAGAAAGAGTTGTTTAACAATTCATCGGAAAGTATAAGTTTATTTAAGCTAAGTGTAAGTAAGGTCTAATTTTAATATATTATTTAATTACAGTAAATGTATTCATTACAGTAAATGTATACACTGTGGATATGTACATTACTATTTTATTTATTATTTTGTATCAATATGTCATGTATATTCAATCTTATTTGCTTTCTATTTCTATTTTAATCACCCTTCATTTATTTCTCTCTGCTAATATAGGTTAATGGGTAGAAAATATCGTACGACATTAAGCGGTATTACAGCAATAGCCTTTATAAATAAATACCCAAGTATTTTTGCTGCCTATTCTGTTTAGCGTAATGATTTCAAATATTATTATATTCTCCTTCCATTTTCTAGTAAATAGGAATTTTTAATACACCGTGTAGAACATGTATATTAAAAATAAAACATTTAGTTATAAATATTATTGAAAGTTCTTTTTCCACAATTCCACCTACCCACCTACCTATACAGACGAACGCCATTATCTACCATCCCGCTCATACGAGTGTGTGTTGTAACAAAGCAAATAGAGAGCAAAGATAGATCCTTTACCCGCATACTCTTACTCGTTATCAACTTTGAGATTGTGAAACTCGGCCAGTGGAAAATACAGGGATACAATAAATATAGTGTGACTAGAAATGTTCACACACAAAACGGAAATGTCAACGTGTGTAGATATAATTTTAAGTGTGCGACTAGATTAGATTTTTCCACAATATAAATGCTACAAACTGATTAAAAATTTTTGAAAATAATTTATTTCCTAATACGAGTAAATTCGTTTTTATTAAATTTTATAAAATATTTTATGATGCTGACATCGGGCTTCTTATTTACTGTAGGTGACAAACAATATGTTTTGACACTGAAGTATTGAGTCTAAACTGTGTGATATTCGATGTCGACTGTCCAATACAATTTTTACTCATTAGGTATTGGACTATCGGGTAAAAAAAATAGAATTTTTATTTTTCATCAATTCGTGTTCCACTGTAAAACATTCAATACACGTTTACGCTCTTTTTATTTTACCTTTGTAGTATAAATACACCTTGGGCTTATGATTTGATGCTCTTTGCTATTACTTACCATTACCCCATAATGATACTTATCCAGCTCCAGTACAATCTTCAGTCGGATAAGTGTGCATCGTCGTTAACTAATTATTTTGCAAAAATCTAGACAAAAAAAACCAAGTTCAATAAATAAAATGAATGTATGTACATATATATACATATGTATGAAGCACCCAAATCTCCTGCGTTGCGAGTTCATCAACGAAATCCTCTCGAAGGTGAGATAGTATTTCTCGCTGCCGGTAACGCTAATCCATTCCACCGTTCGGATTTATTGCCCGCGCCTACGGTTTCTCAGGAAGCGTATAAAAAATAGCGTGTAAGTAATCAGGATTCCACTCGGGTGGAGTCCGCCATTTTGATTTTAGTCGTGACTCAAATTGTGCCACCGAGGTGGGGGGAACTATCTGCGGATAATATTGTACATTCATATTCTGATGCTATTTATTTGTCTCGGTTAAATTCAACTACATATTCTATTACTCACACATAAACATCCAGTCTTTTCAATTTGTTCAATTTATGACAGTAAGGGTGTGGCCACAAATGTTCATGATCAATGACTAAACATTTCTGTTGAACTATTAGAAGAAAGAACTATGTGGATCTATAACCCATTATAAGTTCACCGCTGGACACACTTTTTCTAACTGAGGATGCTCCGGTACATCGTTATTAAAATAAATATTACAATTCATATTCATGCAAATACATACTACAATAAATTATTTACTTATGCTATACATATGTATCAGTTCAAGAGATTTTGATGTCTATAACTCTAGAGATTATACGTAAGATTAATAGAATAATTACGTCAAGGGTAAGATAATGTTTGGCCTATATACCTCTATAGCTCTACAAATATATACAACCTTTTGGGTCGGGCTATAGCAGTGCTACCGGAGGTTTTGTGTTTTATGGCTTTCAGCAGCAATGCTTGCGTTAATTTTTCAGTTGGACGGCTCTAAAAGGCACAACTGATTGACGTACTATAAAACTCATTGCTGTTAGGAATTTAAGGTTCTTAAGTAAGTTTATTGTTTGACTCGCGTATGTGGTTGCTAGTTACTCGGTGGAGATTGGACAGTTCTGAATCGGCTCATGCGTGACATAGCTGTGAGCTATTTGCACTAATGAAATAGGTTACATGTACGACATTTTTTCACCGTGAAGTACCTTAAATAGCATTGCAATGTGTCACGAAGATAAGAAGCTTGAACATAAATTAGTTCGATAGAGGAGACATATATTTTTAGCACGAACATAAACACATTTCAAACATCATCGCAGTAGTTATCTATCGTTACTGACGCATTTTACTTATTGCAGTATTAGGTATTATAAATTTAAAAGGTATTACAAAAGATATAGTCCTAAAAAGGAACTGCTGATATTGATGAAGTTATAAAATGAAACTTATTTAGGAAATTATACAAAACTCAAACCATAACTCTTTTAGCGCTGCACGAAACCAAATAAGTTTATATATGGGTCAAGGTCGGTGCTTCAAAAGACGCAATTATTTTTGTAGACTAAAACATACTGCGCAGCGATTTAATTATCAATGCAAAGCTAACATTAAACAGTTTCAAATAATACAGCAGTAACAGTGGCAGATCAGTTAAGAACAGGACTTCCCAATCCGGAGACTTGGAATTCGAATGCCTAGGCAGACCCTAACTTCATGAAGAGTCCTGAATTTTAAGACAGCAAAATTAAAGAGATAATAGCTTAGAACGGTAAACGCATACGTGATAAGGAATACAGCAGGTGTGAGATTATCCTAGAAGGTTCATTAAAGTACGTGAAGTCTGCCGACCGAAAGTCAGTTAGCGGGGTGAACTGTATCCTTGACCTTTCCATTCTGATAGCAGATCCGTATCAACAGTGAGATGACTAAAAAGTTGATGAAAATGTCACAATTTTTATAAACTTCATTTATACGCTTCGAACTAAACCATATTAAAGACAATACTGGCATGCCATAAAAGGAATGACTCGTGATTGAAGCACAAATGGGATTCCATAGTTGGGTAATCAGTCTTATCCACACTTGGATAAGATTGACTCAATTGTATACAATAAAGCATATTCATGTATCGTTAAAGTAGAGAAAGTGGTTGGCGGTTTGTCCACTGGAAGTTTACTGAACCAACCCGAAAGTATCCTACTAACTTTGGTTGTCTGATAAAACCAAATGGGACCGACTGCTAAGCTGTCTTTTGAAATGCGTCAATATTCATTCAAATTTACCACTTACCAGTAGCAATGTAACTGAACCGCATTTCTGTAGTAATTGAAGTTTATTCTTCTAGAATTCAAGAATTAAGCGAGCAGTGATGGCACAGTGGTTCAAATTAGCCTACCGTTTCAGAGGGCTGGGGTTCGTATCCTCGTTTGTATAAAAACAGACTTTCTTAAAGTAATGACTTTCTTCAGGTTAGATAGATTTGTGAGTTCGGTCCCCAACCAGGACAAATATTTGTGAGACGAGCAAAATTATTTGTTCTGTGTCTGGGTGTAATTTTTTTTTCAAATAAATAAGTAACCGTCACGCGAGGTCCGTATCGGGGAAGGCAGACAGCACAGAGTGCTAAACATCTCTGTCCTTGAAAACCTCACGCGCTTCGTCTCTCTTCATACATACACGCCGGTTTCGGAGGCTCTTGACACCCCCATCCAAAAAATTATTAAGTATGTATTTCTAATTATATATGTAGTTTATCAGCCGACTGGTTACCATAACTTAAGTATCTACTTTGGAATCAATTGGCCGTGTATGGAGATATTATAGTAGATACAATTTAAACATTAATTTTAAAAATAAAACATAATAAGCTACAGTATGCGCTTTAGACTAGATAATTTATTTACTCTTCGTATCGTATAATACACATAACACAAAATTCAACCAACATTCCCAAGCAATTGTTTCTTTAAAAAATATTTTCCCGAAGTGTAATTTTTTAAAGTACCGAAGTATTTTGTGGATTCAATAGTCATTCCGCCGTGTGACGTAGTGAACGTAAGCAGAAGTACACCCAAGTTCATGAATACGTAAAAGCGGCAAACGAACACCTTGCTTTTAGGCGAAATCGATAACAAAATGTAACCCTCGGACGTAACGTCTCTTTGACAGACGTTGCGCGTAGTAGATTTTCTAGATGAATATTTTACGCGTTTCACAAAATGAATTCACGATCGATCAATAATAGGCTGGATATATACAAAATAAAGCATTTAGCCATCTAGTGTAATGTAGGATAAACTGTCCATGTGCATATTAAGCGTATGGTATTCTTAGTTTCTAGACACATGACACCGATTAATAAAGATAACAAATTAGACTCTGTATTTGTGATATTTGGGTTGCGCGTGAAGTTTACTACCCCGTCGCTTATTACAACTAAAAATATAAGTTCTATCTATTGACCAAACTGATCTCCCTACATCAACAGAAATACTTTTAAACTGGTGGTACAATCTTTTCGTTTTTGGACTAGACATATTTCTTAAATCGCAGTTACCATCTCGTAATTAGTTATTTTTTTATTTTATACTATTGTTTACTAAGGCGGAATTCTGCCGGTTTTCTATTATCAGTGGGTAAATATTTAGAAATCTCTCGGCCCAACATCACAACAAAAAATTGACATTTTTAGTATACGAAAATGCAAATTGTAACGGCCAAGAAATGTTATGTGACAACATTTAAAAATGGAAAATGAAGACCATGAACTGAATTACGCAAATCGGTATGCTACTTAACTTCAAGGCTACCAAAGTTATGGATATAACAAAAAGGGACAGCTCCCTTATGTATAAATAGACGGACAGCCCTTGCCTTTCTCTATTCGACTAGAACTCGCAGGCTCGGTGCGTATCTCAATAACTACACGAAGTAATCTTTATGTATCACTACACACATTAATGTTTCAAGCGCTCCTTAAGTAAAATAAAAGTGTTTTGTTTTTTGTTATTACATATATTTATTTGTAATGCCGTGTGCTGCATTATACTCAGTTTTGTAATATGTTATAAAACTCACAAATCGTTTCTAATGTTTATCTACCCTACGATTGGAACAATGTAATATAGTTTTTTTTTTCAGGAAAAACAAGACGTGTATACCTACTATCCAAAACGAAATAGACCATTTGACGCAAATTCCACTGCAAACCCACAATAAATTCCTGGCATGACAAGAGACAGAAAAAATCATCCCACTAGCGGATTCCGGTCTCATCTTACTCCCGTTCCTTTATTCATTTGTCTGCCGCCAGATGTCATCGTGATTTCCCCGGCGGCCGCTAACTCGTCGCTTATTGCTTATTGCTTATACGTTCCGGTTACTGTGACGGATAAACAATATTCCAATTTATCTTTTATTTTATTTAACCCTTCCCCGTTACTGCGTTCCCGGGGATATTAAATAAATATACGTACATATGTATGTTTATACGAAAACGAGTATTTTCTTTTCTTAGTAGTCATATTTTTTTCATAAAATATTTTCATGCGTTACATTAATTTAAATGATTTTTATTTTTATTTAATAAGACAAGCAGAATTGCAAGCTGCATAATTGTTGTTAGACACTCCTTACTGATTATAGTCATCTGTACATTCAACTTCTTTAGTTTAGTCATAAATGCACTGTCATCCTAAGAGCGAGCATCAATGCGAGAACTGCTGCCTCGCAGATGAAATAGGTATAGCGTCGGTCGATCTATTGATGAACCCTAAAAAGTTCAACATCAAAATTAAATAGAAAAGGTATATTAATTATTAATAATAATAAAGTAGAAGAAGCTATAACAGCAATGTGACAGGACAATGCCAAAATTCTTTGTCTCTGTTTATCCCTGATATTATTTATGGATGTAAAATGGGAGTAGAACAGCGGAATGAGTTGATGAGGGACTTAATTATAAACCACCCTTTTGTGTATCGCCTAATTCTTAAAAAAATCACAAAGCTTATGTTAATATTGTTATTACCACTGGTAACGCCTTGATTACACGAACCCTTTAATCTAACACTTCGCACTCAATTTCATACAAATATCTAATTTGAAATTCAGTTTCCATAATGAAACAGCTGACGTATGCTAATGGGAATGATTTATTTGTTGGCTCGACGTCCTCTCCGTGCCCTTTGGATATGTTTATTTGTAATACAAGTAGAAAATGGACAAGCCAGCTAAATAATGTTATTAATACTCCTAGTGTTCTGTCGCAGGTTGATTAAGTTCCGATCCTTAATCTCATTACTTAATTATTTTGTACCTACGTCCGATATTATAATGCTTTATTCTATGATTTCTCAGTAAGTGAATTTATGGAAATATTTTATGAGAAATAAAGTTCTTCTTGAACCGAGATCGTTGGATCGTTTGGAGGAAGAGGACACTAACCAACTAAGGGTTTCTAATATCGGAAATTAGTGAAGTATTACTCAATTAATAATCATAAATAAAAAAATTATTTATTTAATTTTACTTATGTTCTTAAATGAACTAATTGTTTTATTCAGTTCGATAGAGTTCTTGACTATTCCTTACTTTGTCTCATGTAGGTAAATGACAATATGAAATTAATTCCCACTGAGGTAAGTACGAACTGCTACGTCTAGAAGTACGTTAGTACTAGTTCGCTTTAATATGCTCTGGTACTTAAAGTGCGACTTTGACCACTTGATACTCTTCTGATATAAAAAAAGTATCTGATAAATTTTATAAGCATGTTTTGAAAAATACGACAATTATTTCGGCAGTCGGCTTAGTTAATCAACTCTTCAACCTAATCTTTCATGTAAAAGTCTTCCTTCTTCAAACAAATTGTTTCTGGCAGTAAGCGATTGTATTGTATCCTATTTTCAAAAAGCTTATATTCATAACGTCACAAGGCACTGTCATGAACTGTCATATAAGAACTGTCATCATGACGTCGAATATCAAAGTTACTAGAAACACAAAAGGTGCCTTTAAGATTTTCTCTGTCAATTTCTTCAGTTCGATACAGTAGCAATGACGTCATATTATTTGTCAAAGTATTATGCATAACGTCGGAATTGTTCAACTAAAAACGATTTTACTTCATCTAATACCGAGGCCCGCACGTATTTTACATGCATAGATATAATTTCTCTATTGCTGGTTTAAAATATTTGTAGATATAATATAAAAATAATAGTAAATAACATAGGCTGTTGCGTTACTAAAATGAATTGGTAATTTTATATTATATATTTAATATAAAATTATTCTGAAACAATGCTTTCTGATCACTTAACCAGTGTATTTCAGTTACAACATTTCAAGTACACACTTTAAAGTACTAACTTTGAAGTGTGCACTTTTGAAGTCTAAAATGTATTTACCGCTTAAGCAAATTAATTCGTGTAACATTAAGAAACACATTCATATAGCGATAACAAGTTCTTGAGTTTCCTTAAATATCAAATCACTCTGCAGAAAAATTTCTTTCCTGGGCCAAATAACATGACCTCGTTATTGTAAAACACATGTTTTACCGTCATAGTGTAAAGTTTAAAAGGTAAGAGAGAATGTAAAAAGTGCGGTATTGTAATATAAACACCGGCATAATCGGAGGTGATTCGATTACTTAAGCGAACTTTTCTTTCATATAATCCTACTATATAATAACCGATGCATTAAAAATTCTTAAATATAAAGAGAAATATGCCTAAGTATGCAAATGCATTTTCAGCTTTATCCATAATATATATAGCAGCAGTTATAATATAAGTACAATTATGCCTTTCGTTTCAACGTTCTAAACAGAGAAACTCGCTACCGGGACGTACGAACTTTAAGGCGACATCTGAAATCAGTGTCGAAGACCTCATGTGACTTTTCCCATATAATCAGTCACAAATTCCGCGCGCTCCATATTTTGTGTGCTTTATATCTTTCTTTTGATTTCACGTGTATCACTCTGCTTCTTTTGATGTACATACGTTGTTATTTATTCGCAGAAGTGTTCACTATTTCGTAAATAATTGAACGCACTATGGAATCATGTTATCGAAACTAGCGCTTGCTACAAGTATACGCGTTTTCGTATCGCAGCTTATTAAGAGTACTGTAAGCGTGAGCGTTATGTTACAAAAATATCACTTTACTTACATGATCGTGATATATTATAGTAATAATGACTAAATCTATGAAATTGATTGCCATATCGCTGAATTCATAACACATTTTTGATGTGATTTTATGTATTAAATATTGTGTTGTTATTATTATTCATGCTTACGTAGGAGAACACAGAACGTAGGTTCTGAAAGATCGCTCTACTTTACATAAACGTTACGAAATCCCCGTGACAAATGGTTGAACTTTCACTACCGATCGCGACACACAATACTAATTTTCCCAACAATTTATTTTTATAGGTATTATTACGTATTTATTTTGTACCAAATATTGACATATTACGAATCGAATGAGGTTTTCAGTAATTATATAAATTCAAGTTGAAACACCACTTTTGGGATATTACTTTGCGAATTGTCTTGGAGTTCTAACAGTGATTTGCTATTTTGGCAAACAATATAACTAAAGTCGAGTGAAAATAGACTGAAACTATATAAAAATTTATCACGTTACAACTCAATATGCTCGTATATTCTAAGGTCGCCATAGACTCAAGTCTCATAAAACAGCAATAATTAACATTTTTAAAACATGAAATCTTACCAATTTTCGCGTGGGTGCAAGTGAAGGAGATGACACAAATGAGTGTCAGAACCAGGTTACCGGTCTTCATTTTGAATCCTTTTAAGTCATCTTTGGGTGATATCTGGAAGGAAAACGAATGGTTATTTTTAAATGAAAAGACATTTAAGTGAATTTCCCTCTATTCAGTTCCTGTTATTCTTCAGACGTTCGTGTAAGTTGATTTCAGATATTTATGACAAATTAATTTTCTACAACACTATAATAAATCCTAATACCTGTCAATTGTAAGTCCGGTACGAATTGAAATTGATGATATATTTAATGAGTTACATTACTTCTAGGATAGATTTAATTGGAAATTAATGAAACAATACAATCCTAAATATTGCGGATCATATTCGTTTCTGAACATAAACGTAATGTAACATATACACATATGTATATTCCTGTAAACATACGTATCTTGTTGAGGGTGGCCACATCATGTTAAGCTGGACCAAACTCACCAAGTTAAGTTCATTATTATTAACATAGATACAGACTCGTATTATACTCAATACAGAATTAGTTTTCCTGCACTTTGGAGCTTTTATGATACCCGAGATCACTTACGTTGCAATCCTGAGCATAACATGTCCATCCGATACTGGAAATGGGTTGTGACGTTAATAATATATAGCGTCTCAACAGGAGTGTTAGGAGTGGAGGAGTTTTAACATAGCCATAGCATATGATAATAAAAGTGAATATTTAAATACATCCAATAACTTATGTACAGAGTAGGTATCGAAGTCACAACTGCTAACTCTGCACCAAGAGATCAGTCAGTCTATAAAATTCTGAAAAGATGTATAAGCACTTTATCATAAGATATGTCAGTGCATTCAAGAAACCGGACGAGTGCATAGTTGCAAAAGTGCAAAAGTTGCATATTGACAATTTCTCTAAACACGAAAACTTTCCAAATCGCTGACGACCAATTTATTTCCACGAAAGCATAGTGTAGGATGCTAAGTTCTTAACAATAGCAAATATTCATGCATATCTTCAGATGCCTAATAAGGTAGCGTCATATATTCCCAGCATTGCGTCATTCCTTTGTTTCATTTCACCCTATTATCTTTTTTTTTCGCGAAAAGCCTTTTGTTTGCTTCGCGACTTAACGATTTCCCGCCGCCAAATGGGAATGTCGTAGTTCCCACCTACGTTTATTCGGACTAATGCTTTGTTTTCTCTTCAAGCCTTGGCGATGGTGATTTGTCAAAATTAAATATAGCCTTGTTTGTACAAGGTGAATGTTGAATATCACGAAACCGTACATTAAAGTAGTTGTTGACCTGTTACTTTGCTTCTGATTGGGAGAAGAGTGGTCAAAATTGTTTGAATTCAATTATTCTGTAGAGGAGGTTCAACTGTTTTTCTCGGCGTTCAGATTGACAATTTGGGACGAGCTACATTTTGTTCTTTTGGTGCTAGGCATGGATCGTCCCAACACCCTTGCATTATTAGCTCACACTGATGTGTGCTATAGCGGAGACATGCTAACTATTCTTTCTAAATTCTTGAATTCCAAGATAAAATCTCCAACAAAAGTACCCGACAGTAATTTCATGATATCAGAAAGCGTTTAAAGTGCGTTCCTGAACTTTTATTACTAACGGTCACCCAACCAATAGCTGAAAATGCTATGAATGATTTAACTTATATTTTGCTTACAATTTCAGACCGCGTTAAAACTGGAAACGTTCTACGAAAATATTAATAAAATTATCAAGCATAATGTTAAATTTATTTTAACTTCATTAGTATAAAAAGGAAATCAGACACGTAACTCGATAATAATGGTTCCAAGATCTATTTATAGAATTAATGAAATTGATCGTTATATAAAAACGATAAAAGAATTTGTTTTAATTCTATTAATACAATAAAACTATAGTGATCGAATTACACGATCGCGAAACATTTTTTTTGTCTTCGAGTAATCCGATAATTCAACTGTACATTTCCTTTCAACAATAAATTTGAGAATGTATTTATTTTATTTTATGCACTGATTTTGGAGCTTTGTTAACTTTCTTTAATTATGTTTGAATTTCAGCTAATGGATTTCTCCTTTGTGATGAACGAACTCGCACAAGCGAAATGTTGTGAGCTAAACTGTTCAAAATATTAGACGAAAATATTATTCATACAAAATATACAATGCATGAAAAGTTTATATTCAGCTTTTGGTACAATAGTATCATTATGTTAATGCTATGAAAAAAATCAGGTGATAGTACAGGTGACGAAATGTTGCTAAACCTAGTTTTTGCGGACATTAACAATGAACGGACGTTATTCAAAGTTTTTTGACACGTTAACAAATACCATTACAATTTATCATTGTATTGAAGTATAATGTGCTATAATAATAACTAAGAACGAACCACTTATGAAATTGGCGCTTTGTATGGAAAAATCAAATCACGCGTCACAATTTTTCAATTCGATTTTTCGCAATAAACAAATATAATTTATATGGAAACAACAGACAACGTATTATAATAATATTACAAGCCACGATATACGACTTATAAATTTCATGTATGTAAAATACTCATGCATATTAATAGAGCGGCCTCGCGCCGACTATCATGTGACTGCTTTATTGGGGTGAATCAAATTAGGGACCTATCTCATCTCGAGCTGTATGCGAAAGTATGATATTTTTTTTTTATTTAGCTATAGGCTCGCGTTTGACTGCTGTCCCACCTGATGGAAATCAGGGTGCAGCCTAGGATGAAGCAGGCTTGCCTAGAAAGTGCCTATTCACTCATGACTTGAATAATTCCAGGCTGTATGTATCGGGAAAAATAACTTCCGGCAGGTAATTCCTCTCTTTCGCATTCCATGATATTAATGTTGCAAATGTAGCAGACATGATCATGATATTTGTATTTTTTTACGATCTACGAGTATGTTCCTTGAAATACATGGGCATAATTACCACAAAAACGTTTAGATTTTAAACAGCTGTCTTAGTTCGCTCATCGAATTTCTTCTTGGAATTAAGTGTTTCCTCTGGAAACAGGAACGTGGCTATCAATTTAGTTATCTTATCAATATGAGTTTGAGTAAAATTAATATTGAGCTGGGTAAAATATATATTTTTTACCAATTCAAACGATTGTGCCTCATGTTGTGGTTGAGTCAATATGTTGGAATTCATATTTTAACACATTAGAATGTGATGTTGAGGAGATGTGACTGCTTCACTCTAGTTCAACGGTCATAAATCTAAGTGCTGATGGAAGAATGGATGGTCGACGGTGTTCTTGCTTATTTAGTTCTTTTTATCAATTAATAGAAACTATGGACTGGATTAAGCCGCATAAGAAAGTTATATTAAATTATTTTTAAGCAAACTGTACATATATATATTTTTTTTACATGATGACGATAACACAATTTACTTACAGACAGAATAATTCATTTTCACTGTATATAGTGTTAAATTTACGCTTAAAATTATTTACGGCGTACGTATGAAGAAGCTAATTTAAATACTAATTGACGTCAGACACTAATTGCATGGATATATTTCACCAAAAGGATTGTGTTAGTTAATTACATTTGACTATAATTGAATTCCCTTTATACTAGACATTGTAATAAAAAGCACATCAAATTTAATTGAATACATGGTAACCACACCATACGTTAACGTCTCATTGTTAGAATGAGTATTGGTTATTTCTTAATTTATCGCAATGGCCCAGAGCAACAGTTAAAATTTTAGTTAAGTGACGTAGTTTTATAAATTCAATTAAAATTACTTAATTCTGACTATAAATATGAAAATAATTTGGCTAATTATTATATTATGTATATCCAACTAGATTGTTATAAGTAGAAGATCAAAAAATCTTCATAGTTGTAGACTTTCGGAAATGTTAAATATCGCCATTCGTATACGAGTACTTAATGTCAGAAGATACGCTGAAACCACAAAATTTCAGCGGCGGTTTCTTATCGTTTGGTCGCTTTTTGTTACACCAGTGGAATGCACGAAGTATATTAATAACGCAACGAATATACATATAGCGGGACACATTGCTCTCCGTAATGAAGTAACTGAACAGGTGCCACGAACTGCTATCGCGTGGAAAACGTGTGGAAATGTCAGGTGGGCGATGCTGTTTTATTTATCAGCTCTCATTAATATAATGTGTAAATATGTAGAGAGTAATGGGAAATAATATATTAATTAAACGATGAAATAAGGATACAGAATTATATATTAATGTTCATAGATCATAAAGGTTCAGACCGAGGGTTAGCTTGTTTAAAAGCAGTCTGGACGCTCGTATACCTACTTGTATAACTTAGAAAAGTAACTTTAACATAATATGCAATATGATAACTTAAGGTACTATTACAAATGTTGACTTATTGAATTAATTATCTAACGTTAACAGTCATATTCATAAATTCTTGTTCGAAGTCACTTGTAGAGGTTAAATAATTACAGCTGAACAAATCACTTCAGCATTTCACCACTTGTAAATGTAATTGTAATGAAATCTAAAATTGTTTGACTTAGTAGGAACTTCTACTAGTGACTAGTTTGACCAATTCACCCCCTATTCACATTATAAGATAAGCATAATATAATATTTAGTGAACTGACTTATAGGTTTATTATTACAGGTCCATATTTGCAGTAGTAATTAGAACCAAAATATTTTTTTAATAAACATATTCCAAGAACCGATGACATCGTCTTCACACCAAGTAGGACTAATTATTACGATTTTAGGTTGAACGTTTGATAACAACCTCCCTTTCGTCACTTTTAAGAACGGTAAACCATTTACAAGTAAACATTAAAGAGCATAATTAAAAATAGAATTTAAATAATAACCTGACCAAAAATGAGCGTATGAAACATTTTTGGGTTGAAAATTATTTGAATAAACTTACTCTAAAAGCTCATTAGCCAGTATTTGAAGGTATTAAGTTTTCTGTGTGAATAGAAAAAAGAAAACTTTCCGTGATGTTCCGTCCAGCACCTCTTATATAAATAAGACTTAAAAGGCTAACGTGGCAGCGACCAGCGTTGGATAATTTTTGTTTTTATTTCCTGCTAGTCAGGTTTTCTCTTCATTAAAGCGTAATTATTATCTAATGTTGAACAATTATAATCAAATGTGAACACAAATGTGGATTATTTGAATTTCTAAAATTTACATTTAAAATTAAATATAAATACAACGCACAGCACTCGTAGACGTTTCTAAGAGGTATAACACATATTTCTTCAAACGCTTAGAGTCACCGAGTGGTAATTTTTAAGTGCGTGTTTTAGGAATCACGGTGACGGGGTATTTCTGCTTACTACTAAGTGACACTAGAAGGATTCAAAACTGCTTGACTCATTGGTTTGGGACCCGAAGAGTGTTTTCACAAGTATTTAAGACAATTGAGGAAAAAAACTGAGGAGGTCTAATAAGGATAATTTTTTTTTTAAGAATGTGCCTGCACTGTTACATAATAATCTCTCGTGTTTTTATTGTCTCTTTGACAATTGGATTTTAAAGTTATTATTGGTTTAATTTATGTTCTTACTCGTATTACGATATTGAATAAGTGAAAGTGTATTATAGTGATTAATAATGTAAATTTATTTCAAAATAATTTTACACATGTACATATATACATAAAGCGAACAATAAAATAAATAAAGCAAAAACAAACGACTACTTTGATTACTACAATATTAGAAAAAAATGTTCAATAAATAATAAGTAGGTTTTATCTCATTTTTATATTGAAAAATAAACAATTTACACTTAACCATTAATATTGCTTAACATGTATCAGACAAAATTCTTAGTCGAAAATAAACAGGCAGTTTATGTTGGAACAAACGTACTAGTAACATTTGCTTAGTTTCGTCCGATTTATATATGGACGTAGAAGAATTCAATTTCCTGTGCGAGAATCCCTAGCGTGGACAGCGAGCTTTACATAGGATTACTGTCTAGTTTTATCAGTCGCACTGGCTTGGAGGGGTTAAGAATGAACACAATTTTGAATTTAGAAACGATGGTGTCTAGAATGAAACGCGAAAGTGTGCATTTATAAAATCGTATAACAACTATGTATGTATGTATGATTGTATCCTGCGTTAAAAATGATTAGCAAGTCCAGTGAAATTAACAATCCAT
>DVPR01000222.1:0-15528 GCA_018239345.1 Oxynetra stangelandi
TAATAATTTAAAATTTAGTCGTTTCAATGTAATATAACCAAATAATTAAGTACAATAATAATATATATAATATAATAAAAATATCTAACATGGCAAAAAATATATACAGTGTAGTGTACATATATACATATATAAAACACCGTGGATTCAACATTCACAGTGGATATCATAACATCAGGATGAGTTCAGATAGAGCTTCCGTACAAGCTTTTTAAATATTTATATGTATTTCATATGCATTTACCCGCTGTTACCATAGTACCTACTGAAAGATATCATATGGCCATGTGTGGGAACGTCTCAAGATATTTATCATATTTTGTTATCTAACAGAGTACCTATTGTCACAATTAAACTTCTCTGTTACGCTATTAAAATGTTTCTTCTTATTTTATTTTCTTCTGCGTAGCGTACAGATGGCAGAAGTTGCCATTCTGATAATGTTATTAACCAAATCATTTGTGTTCTATTGTAAGCTTTTGTTTTTATTGTATGCTTCAGTGCCTATTTTGGGATCAGACGGCTTATGTGGAGATGCCCCAAGATATTGTTATTTTTATGTATTTTTCACTCATATTGTGTATTTTTATCTGTTCCTTTATCTCATACACGTTCACCAGCATCAATAGCAACCAATTCCTCATATGAAAATCATGGCAAAATGTACCATAGTAGGTACAAGGCACTCTAACATAGTCCATATACTGTTGAAGATTTTGTTAGATTCATCATTTCTACGTTGCTACGTCACGCATATATCTTGCTGAGACTCGTGACAAGCATGTACCGGCTCTATTGAATATTTATTGTAAAGGAAATGTGTGTATGTGTGTGTGTGTTAGAGAGAGAGAGAGGTGTATATTTTATTTTAATTATTTCTTATTATACAACATTTTAAGTTAAGCGACTCGAGGGGGTGCTTAATGCCTAATAGCATTTTGTCCCAGTCGGTGTTTTGTTACTAACTACTCAGGAGTTTGTATGTTGCATGTAATGTGTAAATACACAACAATATTCTATTCGTATCGAACATGAAAAAATGGTTCGAGTAAGAAAATATTTTATGCATATTGTATAAAAGTCGGTATAACACAAACGTAAGATTGCGAGGATGTGACCTTTACACAAACCCAGGCAAAATGAAATTTACGACATACCTTTGGCCCTCACAATGGGTCTTTGTATTTCTTTTTTATCAGGGTTTCGTCAAATCTTTTGACCTCTTAAAAACAATATAATATATTTTTTTTTATATTCTCATGAAATATTTTTTTAAGGTCTCGCGAAATTAGTTACATGTATCGAGGTTATTTTGCGGAAATCGATTGTTAATTGATTAATTTAATCATTTTCAATTATCTGCGATCAAGGTTTTTAATTGAATATTATATACCTTTATGCAGTGTACACCGCCCTCCCTACCTCCATAACTGTTCGCGGATTAAGATAAATTAATTACATTAATTTATTGTTCAGCTAATTGTTCCATAAAAAATCCAAAGGAATTTTGAAGTTTATATGTATTCACTATAGGTACCGAGCGATTTCATCATCGATAATTTTATTCTTCAACACCCATTTATATAAAAAAAAAATTGTATAATATACATATAACATAATAAATGATCTGTCCAAATGCAAGTAAATGGAAGTGAACCGTTCGAAAGAATTTCTCACAATTATTTTCGTTCGAGAGAACAGTTGCAGCTGATGGTAAAAAAGTGTTTCTCATTAGTATAAAGCAAAAGGTATGAAACTGTGACTAATTTAAGACAGACACAACGTTTACGAGGGCTTAGCACTTCAACCGTGTGCTGTGTGAGCTTTATACCAACAACCAAGCTGCGTTCATAATTAACTGATTAGTTTTGTATGTGAATTAGTGTGTATTGTAATGTCGGCAATGGAAGATAATTTTTTTATGAACAGAATTCTTTAACATACATACATACAATAGTTTAATGTAGTATAATTTTTTTTATTACACTTTGAATTCGGCAATTTAATTCAAAATATAGTTAATAATCGAGCCGTTTTAAGATGTTGTATTAATTTCTACTATAATTTGTTGTAGAGTTTTAAATGGACCAAGTATAGTAATATTTAATATGGAAATTGTTTTTATTTATAGACTATTCACAAAGTACTTAATTATTCAAAGAATGTGTTAGTATTTAAAAATAGAATCAATTATTCCGAGTATCGCATGATTGTTTTAATTAAACGCTTTGCAAATCATCAAACATAAAATAGACCGATCTGTCTGTCTGGTCTGAAACAGACACTGTCTAGTGGGAACTGCTTATAGATCGAATATATTAAATGATTCGTTAATTTGTACCCTAATATTAATGCCTCTCTTTAATAATACGTAACCGAAAACATAATAATCTATCTAGGATTTCACGACGTTATGTTATGAATTACAACTTGCCTCCGTTGAAGTAAAACTATTGTTAGAAAATCTGCACGCCTATAATATTTCTATAAACTTCTGGAAGGCGTGCTAACTAACAAACTGCTTTACGTGACCAGCGTAATCGACTGCGATTTAACTTTTCTCGTGTTTAGAGTAGATCTTAAATCAATAGTGATTTTAACGAGCGAGCATCCGATATAACCATCCCGTCTCGCACGCGAAACCGTAGGATTCTTAACGGATTTTCCACAGTCATAAAAACTCCGATAATAGAGCAGTAAAATTGGTTGTTGAGAGAGGGAGAGAGAGTTATATAGAAAACAAGAGAATCTTGAAAAGAGACCATCAATATTTTTCAGTTAAAGATAAGTATATACTCTATGTATCCGTATACATTGATCGCTTACAACCACAAAGCACGGCGGTTATGTAAAGTAACGTGATCCCTATGAAACTCGTTGCAAACTTGCTAATAGTTGTGACTAGCTTTGGTATCCTTGTTATTACTTGATATCAAATTGCTGAGTCTTCAATTCGCATCGATGTTCACATAACATGATGCCAAACTTTTCCCTTCGTCTAGCGCTTAGTGAACCTGCCTGCTGAGCCTCGACCCTTGGCTTTCCCTTGGCCCTTGGCCCTCTTTTTGGGTTCCATTCCAACGGGGAACAAATATTTGTATGATGAGCATTATGTTTTTGGGTGTGAAAATATCTGTGTAAGCATGTAGTTACATGTTTAGTTTATAAGTCTTCTGGTCAGTTTATAAGTCTTTAGCTAATTTAGAACCAGATGGCCGTGTATTGAGATGTATCAAGATATATTCCGAAATTATTATTGTGTGTTCACAACACTTATAAATTAGTAAAATTAATAAATGAACACATTGAGTCAACCTTTGTATCAAAGCCTCGACCCGCGTTTTAAATTTCAGTTGTCTTTCGAAGCGGAATTAAACGAACATGTATCTTCAGAAAGCTTGCCTACTTAATGTTTACTGACGAAACATGCAATAAGTATTATTTATTAAGAAAGTTCAACTCCCGTTAGTATTCCGCACATTAAACAAAATTAAGGCTTATAAGTAACATCTCTTTTAAAAAGTAATCAGAGTGATATAATTTTTAACCAATGGAGTGTAAATTTATATAAGTATGTATTTATTGTTTCTTTTTTTTTTTGAAAAAATATGAATAATGTACGTACACATACTTTGCGTTCAATTATGAACTCTCCTCTTGCGGGTCTGGTGCAAGAGATTCCTAAATGAGAGAAGCAGTTCTGTACTTTATGTATGTGTTCAAATAACGAGAAAATATTTATACAAGGGAGAATATATATATAAATATATATATATATATATATATATATTTAATGATGAAAATTATGAAAGTATTTTGACTGCCGTCTACTTTACTATAGTGATAATAATAATATTATCTTGGGATTTATTTTTTATTTTTTGTATATTAGGAAAGATGTACATTACAGGTCTGTTTGATATACCTAGTGTAAGCTCTGGGAATATTAAAATTATTTCTTAGTTCGGGTGAAGTCCTTTAGACCTTTCGACAGGTAATTCACGTATAACTCCCAAGATTATTGACGAGTACCATTCAAGTCTATCTCGTTTCCGCTCCGAAGCCTGTATGTATCAAGCGGGACACTAAATTGTAAGTACTTACGAAAGAAAATGAAAATAAATTTTCTATTCTAGTTAAAGAGGAATTTTAGCTTTGATGCACGTATAAAACTCGCATTATGGACAGCTTTCTAGAATGAGGTTTAAACAAAGTCGAGCGTAGAATTAAAGTAAATGTGATTCCGATTTTTCTCTCTTCACAATCTAAATTCAATTATAGAATTCTCGCTGCAACGAGGTCATTTTTATTACATTTCTCTGCCAGAAGTTAAAATACTTTAACTAGCGTGAACTACGAGTTGGTTGATGCCAGTATGCTTCATCACTAGATTTTCACAAAAGTAAGGGAATTCTAATTTGCATTTAATTTAAATAAAAATAAAGCGAAATAACTTGTTTTGTTATGCTTCCTTAGCTTCTTTGAGCTATGTCGCATAAAATTAGATAATTTCTTATCGTCGCGAGGGATTATTTTCGCCTACAAAGGAAATATTTTAATTGTAAAAAAAAAATAACTTTCGTTTCGTTTTACGCAAGTTATTCATGCAAAGTAGGAAATTTGGTATTCATTACTTCCCCATGCATATTAAAGCAGATCGTTAGCGATAAGTTTGTACAACAGTATTTATTTAATAATATCAATATGAGCTGATACATAAATAAAAAGGACAACAAAATGCCACGATAGGACAAAAGAGACGTACCTACAAAAAAGTACAAAAACACACTAATTGTGACGCATTATTTGTATAAAAGTAATGAAGTGGGTACCTTGAGGTTTTATAGGCCGTGTTGAAATGGAACTTTTAAACAGTTAATTATTGTCATTTCGTCCGAATCTAAATGATGATGGAACTTTTCAAATCACACGCGAGATTGAACTTTTATTTCCTCTTACTTACGAATATTAGTAATAAAAAAATGCCCGAATGAATAACAGATAACGTCTTTTGTGTAAAAATATGTGTCAGTCAATTGATTCTATTTCTTTTACTTTATGGTTCCTATGAATTTAAGTGGTTATAATGAAATTTGAAATTATATTTATATTTTATTATAGAAATTTAAAATTTTGCTATATTTTAAATTGTAGACGAAGCACGTCATGTTTGTATGGACAGAGATGTTTGGCACTCGGTGCTCTCTGCCTACCCCGCTAGGGACCTGGAGTGATGGTTATTTGTTTATTTTATTTTTAATTAAATTGCTATTTGCTTATTTTAGTTTGCATAGTAGTGTTTGGCAGAATAAACGTGAATTGGATATGCTCTTCGTTTTAGTTTGTCATTTGTTAAACCAGCGATTTTCAAGATGATATAATTAAAACAAATATCTTTGCTATTAAAAAGTACCTATCTGCTTTGAGACATATTTTCAAATTGATAAAACCTTAATTTTACGAGCAGTTAATGTGTTGTAGATTTCGAAATAGGATTTTCATCTATTGAAGATCCCAAGATCGTAGAGAATAATATCCGAGAAAAGTTAATTATTTGGCGTTACTTGAAAACATTATATGTGATGTCGAGTGTAAAGCTCTTATCATTTATAGCTTTTAGTCTATTCAAGCTAAACATAGTAATGAAATACATATATGGTATTCTAGTGTTAAGTATAAGCGATAGTTAAAATATCTAATTGAGCATAAAATATCTAATTAGAAATGCGTTAACCTGCGACGAGCGATACATGTATTTTATTCCCATGTAACAATTGTATTCAGTATTTCAACATAATAAAAACGTTAAAAAATTACCGCTTTCAAAGTTAATTAAAAAACTTCGAGACGAAGGCAAAGTTTGAACTTTCAATACAGAGGTAAAAAAGGCCCAGACTGAGATAGATACTATTTAACATGAGACAGATATAAACATATTATTATAATATTATATTTTCTGTGTTTAAATATAAATTTTAATTTTGGTATAGGATCATCTTGTTTTTAGAAGTCCAACTATTTTCATTAAACCAATAAATTTGTAACATTAACATAAATTTAACTGACTGACCCGTTGGTGCATGTGGTTAGTGAAACTGACTGAAATTAATATTATTTACAAAAAGAAATTCAAATTTCTAAAAAATTAAAATTAAAGCTACATTTACAAGTCTATATTTCAATTTAGCGGCGTTGGCTTCGTGCTCTCTGCCTACCCCGCTAGGGACCTGACGTGACGGTTATTTATTTATTTTATTTTATTTAGTTCAATTGAGTAAAAAATTAGTTTTGTCAGTCATCTGGTAACCATGGTATAGATATTCACTATCTGGATTGGTATCAGAAGAGCGTAATGTTTAATAATATTATTATTTTTAATCGGCATCAAATACAATTCAATTATGCAAACTAAAAAAAAAATATCTATATAAGTATATATTTATATGTATGTATATATGTGGTTTATCAGCCGTCTGGTTACCATAACACAGGAATAGTTTAAGTGCCTACTTTGGGATCAGACGGCCGTGTGTGGAATTGTCGTAAGATATTATTATTATGTTACGTATCAGAATAGAAAAGTGTTGGAATAAAATACGAGTAACATACTATCGAAATATACAATAAACCATACTTACAAAACATTTTAAACTTTTAGTCACAGTAATCACTTACTTGTAGGGAATTCAGGTATCACTGATGCTCCTCACGTATTCGCTTTCTTCGACGGAATCAATCCTATCCCGACCCACGCTTCTACTTATACGAGACTTGGCCACCATCCAAAGCAGTGCGCATTCCAAAAAGTTCCCGAACAGTCGTGTGAAATCGGTGGCATCCTTCACCAGAATAAAACGAACCCTACAAATTGTCGGCCACTTTAAGTTCGCCACCAGCTTGTCACATAAAGTTGTTTACAACAATCGCTTAAACCAGTTTTTCCGCCTTACAATAAATCACCTGTCATACACGTGTCAGGTTAACAATACGCTTACTTTTGATACGTGGTTTGGTGATTTATAATACAGGTCTATCGCTTTTGTATAGAATCTCTGACAGCAATGTATTACTTCTTGTGTACTCGTATGTATGCCTCTTTATTTATTGTTAATTATAAGCTGTTTTTGATATTAAAAGCTGTTTGTTTTGAGCTCGTTTTGGGCGATATTGAATCATATACATAATTATGTACATATTTGAGTGTTAAAACACATGGCGATTGTCATATGTTTATAAGTCAAAATCATTAAAAAAACGTTTAAATAAAATATCGATAAAAAGAAATTACGACAGTTCGACACGATATGAAAAAAAAAATTACGAAATCATATTACGTTGTTAATACTATTACTTCATTATAGGAATTAATAATTATTATAAATTAATTACTGGATAATATATCGTTTTTCCAGCGGTGTGTGTTATTAACTCGAGTTTTTTTTATGTTGATAGCTCTATACTCGCTTGAAATTTATTTAAACATTAGTTATGTTTTGATCGTTAAATTAATTCTGATTTAATAAAAAAAAACAAAGTTTTTTTATAATAAATGTACGTTATAATTATTTTATTAATAATTAAGTACTTATTAGCATTTTTTTTTTATCTTTACGTACTATTTTTTCTGCGATACTAGAAAGTTTAAACATGATTTGTGTTTAAATGAAAATTAAAATGAATAAAACGATTTACACCACACAAAATACAATGTTTGAACATGAACAAAATTTATACAATAACTTAGTAATTAAAATTATATTTCTAAATTATATGAACAATATTTAATCATAGGACTATTACTAGATACTCTTAAACATCATCGTATTTACAAATTTATAAACAAACTTTTTATTGTAAAATAAATACAGTAAGTTTTGTATCAAACAATACAACATATATTATAAAATAAGTTAATAAGTAAATAGAAGGTTAGTAAGTTTTTGTATTAAAATTGAACTAATATTTTCGCCAATTATGAAATGTTAATTAGAATTCTTATTTCGCTGGTATTGTTGCTATTCTATTAGATTTAATATACTACTAAGTATTTAACCCAGGGAGAGGGAACAGGCAACAGTCAAAAGTTCTGTTTAGATAATTGTATCTAAGTATTATACACGTATTTGGGGTAATTTGAGGCAAAATTATACAAACGTATTGAACGTGAATTTATGAATTAAGCCCATTCCTATTTACCATGGCTTTTGATACAGAGTGGCTTGGGAAATATTTGGTTAATTAAGCTGCTTCATTCTCTAACCCAATACGGCAATCTGCGGGTAATATACAAGTACTATTAATTAGCTACTAGAGTTATATTTAAACAGTAAAATATTCTGAATTCAGAGATTTATTTCGGTATTCATGACTAGTCTAATTTAACACTAGTCATTCAATCGTAGGAAACTAGTGTATTTGATATAGAAAGTTAAACAGAGTTAAACTTCTATTAGTCATTCATAATTTTGTTCACAGTTTAAGGAGGAGGGTTTTGTAAAAGTTTGGAATTTTCACTGGTAGGTATTTACATTTAAATATAAACATTATGTAAAAGATACTATGTGCAACATAATCATTTACAGTTGCTTGCATCCATAATTTTAAAAATATATATGAGTCGTACATCTATAGTAAAATGGAACTTTGAAATTGGAATTAATTAAAAAGTATCTATTTCTATGTAATTCATTATTGTTTTTAAGCAATACAAATTCATTAATCCACCTACCTGTGTAATTAATTGTATTAATTCCATCTTTGTATATAATAAGGAAATATCTAACGCTACAAAAAGATATACATATTAAGATTCGTTGACTTCAATTAAGTTCATTGTTTAAAAAAATTTACTTATATACTCGCAGAACAAAGATTCTATTCATGTCTCGTTCGATATGATCATAATTATATAGCTCATGAGCGTAAGATTCCATTTCAAAGAACATAAATAGAAAAAATAAGAATATACATAGCAATATCAACAAACAAATTTGCAATAAATTTCATTATGATCCTTCAACAAATTTCGTAAACCTTCATCAGAAATTCCTATTATTTTGGAAGCATATACATAAATGTTATTGTAACGTATCTAAGAGACATGATTAGCGAATGACTTTTACGATGATAATTTCACAACACAATGTTTTTGTTACTTCTTTGTAATTGTCGCTTGCACTAAATAAAAATATGAAACATGTAAATAATGAAATCATGGGGCTCCGCAGATGGGTTGGTCAAAATTAGCGGTTCAATGAATGAGAAAATAATAACGCTTCATACATATATGTACATATATATAAACATACTTGAACAAACACATCAATATACCATGGAATTCGAGCTAAACAAAGGCGAATTTCTTATTTTTGCTTTACGAATTTAATGCAATTTCTTTGTAAAACTTATGCAAAATGTGACCTAACAGACAGCGCTCTGGCTGGCGGCATAGAAATCTTCGATATTGTTGACGGTGGCAATACATCGATTTGCTTCTGCGATGTACAACTTGAACATTTCCTGTTGGCCTCGTTGGAGATTGATTTTGGGTTGGGACATCTGCAACGTAGCCCGCGGCTTTTTGAGGACCCGTTCACGTGGAACTCTGTGGAACAAATAGATTATTAACATTCCACAAGTGCCCTCATTTTCCTAATCTAATATACTAAGTTGTGCGTGCCCAGCGATAAACATATAAGAAGGAACCTACTACGTTCATTGGATCGATATATAATATATATAATTATATACACGCTTCAATGAAAGGTTGCGAATGTGGGTTTTAATTACACATATAGGTATGCATGTGCATACCTACAAATCCTTATTTCTGGTGTGTCATATATTTCAAGGGTAGTCAGTAGTATGTCATATTTTTTCTACGCCATTTCCCTTCAATAAAACCAAATGCGTCGATAAATCGTTTAGTGAAAAAGGGAGACTATTATGCAAATTTGAAAGATAAAAAAGTACGGCAGCCGAATGAAACCGTTACCTGGAGATCATCGTTAACGAAATTACCTATATTATAATAGAAAAAAAACAATCATTTCGTAATGCATTTTTGATAATTTTTTCATCAATCGATTTAATTATTTATAAATAGAGCTTAGAATTAATTAAGTGTACAATATTCAGAGTTAGGTATATATTATTTTTCACTCGACTTAATATGTTTATTATAATTACACTACCTAATTTAAACAAAAACATCACATATACAATATCAAAAGAATATTTACATATCTATAGAGAGATTAGATAGATTTTTTTTATAAAATTAATAATAAAAAATTCCGACGGGTCAAAGCTTTAGATTTATGGTTCCGTTAATATCCATTAGAATATGGGGTTTCCTCGCTAATGAGGAAATTTCATGGGTTGTCATGAACGTTTTCCAGGGACACGCAATTTAGTACCCACTCAGTTTGTCTTGTGAACGCATCGTGTTATTAAATTAATTTTAATTAAAAACAGTTAAATTGTTCGCTATCATATGTGATATATGAAGAGCATCCGTTAGTGATAAATCTATTAATGTTGACTCAATATTAATATTGTGATTGAATTTTGATCAAAACTAATGACTACTTCTAATGTATTTGACATAACTATAAAAATACACAATTAAAGCAAGCCACTGCGAACTGTTAGCCTGACTAACATTGAATTATGTTGCTAAACTTGATCAAAGCTTATAAATTTCGACGACAAACTAACTGCTATGTATTTGACAGTAGTTGTATTGCAGTGTCACAAGTATTTTCCAATTCAACATTTGAAACTAGTAGTTGACCGAATATCCTAAATATTTAAAGCTCACAGATGAAAGCCTATGGCAAGCTATTCGACCACCTGGAATATCTGTGTAAATGGTCTTAATCCCGTTAAATATAAATAAACAATATATAACAAAAATACATTCGCCCTAATCTACCTATTTCTATGGGTATTAATAATTAAATTTCTTGGAATTAAATTTAATTTCATGGTTTCATGGCTAATAAAAAAGATTGAGTTTTTTTATAAATAATTTTATTTCCAGTGTGCAAGTTTCAAAATAATGTAATAATGAAAATGATTTCTGTTCACGTCCGCTACTTATGGAGTCGAAGGCGCGAGTAATCCGAGCGACCGTCGCCTTCCCCCGCTCGCCTCTCCGCCCCTACTAAGCGCTGACAGCGTCTCTGTTCATATCTCAGTGTATTATTTATTCCTTATCGTAATGTAAAACGGGCGATGCTATCGAAAAATAAACTGACTTTGTTATTACTATTATTTCGACAATTGGTTAGGTAATTAACCGTTGATTAACGTCAGGTAACTGGTGGGAATGGCCTCTTCGAGCGGAACGACACACACACTATTACAGTACGTACCTATAATCACAAACTCTGTCTCTGCACAACTCGGATTAAGAAACGTGTTATACGGAAAAAAAAAACGAAAAAATCATTGCTGTAGTTTTAAACTCAAACGTCCGTTATTTAAGGTACAATGTCGGTTGTCACCTGCACAACTAATTTTAAGCAAATCAAATAACACTTCCACTCTGTACGCTCACCGCACGACGACTAATTCCAGAAAATATCCTGTACAAGGAACAGGTTTTTTTGCCTCTTTGTAAGTGTACGTTAATAACGTGTAACCGTATGTTGTTCTGTAAGGTAATTTTACATATTTCATTAAATTCACCAGCGACTTATATATAAAGGTTTACAAAGGAAATTCCTTGGTGTGACTTGTCATTATAGGTGTATACAAATTTACATTTAAATATTACATGTAATATATTGAAGAAATTAAAAGAAATTCATGTATATGAATTAAATAAATTAAACGAAAAATTATTAAAAAAAGTAAAAACAAAACAAATTTATATACACATCTAACTGTGCTAAGGCTTATGTAAATATTTATAGGTCCGTTGAATCATATATAACGTACTTATGTGTTGTCAATATTGTCTTACATGAATTGTTCGTATTATTATTAAATATCGATAGTGATGATTTAATTAACATCAATTAAATTTTAGGTACTCACCAGATAAGGGTATTCCGTCGCACACACTCGAGCGGTGACAAGCACGCGTGACGTCATTGCCACGCGTGCCCATGATACCCTCGAGGACCTGCCAACAAATTATCACGATAAAGCACTCACCAATGGGACACGCCAACTACCAATCATCCAATCCTTTTGTAAAACTAATTAATTAATACGAAGGTATTATTCGTAATATAATTAATTAACACGAAGTCGGTACGCTGATAGGGTTGTGCTTCTAATTACGGTTCATTAGTGAACAGATATCTTCATGCGGCCCCTGCAAAAAGTAAAGTCAGTCTACAGCTATTTTTTACATAGGGCTGCGAACATATTTGTAATTAAATAACAATGATATAACGAGTACTCGTAACATTAATGTAGCTATGTACAACATACTCTATCATGATAGTATCTAACACCCACTACGTATGAGGTTGCCTCAAACTCATTCAAACACTAATGAGAAGTAAATATACTATTGAGAAGTACAAATGACATGACGATGCCACGAGTGACCGCTGCCGCCCGTAGAGATCTGCAACTGACCTTGAATAGGAGTGTTTGTCCTATTCTTGGCCGGTCGAAGAAGTTTTTTTTATTTTATTTTATTTAGCTATAGGCTCGCGTTTCACTGCTATCCCACCTGATGGAAAGCGGGATGCAGCCTAGGATGGAGCACGCTTGCCTAGAAAGTGCCTATTCGCTCTTGATTTGAATTATTCCACGTTGTATGTATTGGTAAGAATAGAATCCGGCAGAGAATTCCACTCTTTCGCAGTCTGTAGTAGAAGCGATTTTGCAAAGTGTTCCCACTCCTGAGGACTAAGATGTTAGCTTATACGAGTATATACACGTGGATCGGCAAATAGCTGTAGTGGGGCTACTTCCTCGGCCGAACCGTATACAGTTTCTACCACCTAGGAAAATATATGTAATATCTGAGTCCTAGGTCAATAGCGTTACAGTTTAACTAAAACCACTCAAATCCTTGGTAACCATTTGCACGGAGTAAACTCCTCGTCTTAAATTTCACTCATTGGTGGTGTTCCACACTCTATAGCAGCGGGACATATTTTAGTTCTAAATAAATATAGGTGCATCTCGACCAAATAGGTCGGGCACTAGCTGATGGGGGAGTCAAGAGTCTCCGTACCGGGCATGTATGCATGAAGAGACCGATGAAAGTAGACGAAGCACGTCAGGTTTGCAAGGACAGAGATGTTTAGCACACCGTTCTCTCTGCCTACGCCTCCAGGGATCTGGCGTGACGGTTATTTACTTATTTATTTATAAATATATTAAACGTAATAAGAAACCATGTACAGAACTACAATATAAATATACATAGTTGTATTGAAACGATAATTGATATATTTAAGTATTTTACATCCAACAGTAGGTTGTAATTTTACTATAAAACATATTGTACAGGTTTAATTTATTTACAAAAAAATAACTCTCGGTAAAATAAAAAAAAATACTTATGTACAATAACAAAAATAATAAAATAATTGAAAATTAAATATTGTGTGCCAACCCTATACTGAAGATATATCAAGATTTGCAAACCAGTTCTCTGATGTGTGTACATATGTACATACTTCTTGATACACATTCCTGTGCCACTTGTACACATAACTAAGGCTATTACATAACAATTGGTGAGATGCTGTCCTGCGCCACGGGCTACTGAACTTACAAAGTCATTAAACTTCCAAACTCAGTCACCACTCAGCAAATAATAAGCCTTTTGAAACACAAAGAGTAATTTTAACTACCCCACTAGATGTTCAAACTCTTGTAATCGTTTTATCAAACTTTCGCCCACTCCATCTAATTACTATCAGTATAAAAAACATTCACGAGCATCATCGAAATTGACGCCGGAAGTTTTAATTTATGTTTACTTTTACGACATATTGAAAATATGTAAATAATGGGTTGGGCACAGTTGAATACAAAAATAGAAAAAGTTACTGAAACATTGCTCTTTCAAGCGAACAACTTTGTACAGGGGTACTGTGGTGATAAAGCATTGCCGTCTGAAGATTTAATATAGTGCGTGTAGTTATACAGTGCGCGAGTACGTGAGTTTCTAGTTTATATTAGGTAGTTGTAAGTTTATATTAGGTGTAAGTTTGTACAAGGTGTAAGTTTATACAAGGTGTAAGTTTATATTAGGTGTAAGTTGATACAAGGTGTAAGTTTATATTAGGTGTAAGTTTATATTAGGTGTAAGTTTATACAAGGTGTAAGTTTATATTAGGTGTAAGTTTATACAAGGTGTAAGTTTATACAAGGTGTAAGTTTATAAAAGGTGTAAATTTATACAAGGTGTAAGTTTATACAAGGTGTAAGTTTATACAAGGTGTAAGTTTATATTAGGTGTAAGTTTATATTAGGTGTAAGTTTATACAAGGTGTAAGTTTATACAAGGTGTAAGTTTATATTAGGTGGCTTGCACACTCGGATGATCGTTCTATAATGTTAACGAAGTAATTCCGAAATGTAAGAGTGATTTCCGCTAGAATACCTAATATTGGTAGGGATTTGTATAAATGTTACTATATGAGATATTTAAAACAAGTACCTGTCTGAAGCCTCGGCGATAGCGCGTGTTCATGTAGCAGTATATGATAGGGTTGTAACAGGAGTGAGACATCGCAAGCCAGTGGCTCGCGAACCACGCGTACGGCATGCCCGGCCACTTAGCCCAACTTTCATCTTCCGAATGAACAGTCCACAAGATCTAGAAATATGATGATATCGTTAATTTTACGGTATTTTTGTGCAGTTGGGGTTTAACTAACACATGACACAAGTTTAAATTTGCACTATGCTAGAGTTATTTTTTAAATTATTTAATTTTAGGTCAATTTAAGTTTAAAAAAAAGTTAATACTCTTGAGATAATATATATTTAATCGTAAAATAATTTTTAATATAAGAGTTTGAATAATAACATATCATCGTCAGGTTTCATGCAAGAGAAGGTACTTCAAGTGTGAATGAAACATTATGAAATAGAATTAACTTCCCAACTATAATATCATTGAGCTGGTAACTCTCCGTATTGTTCCAAGTGGTCTTAATAAATTACATAGCGATGCAGCTGCAAGTCTGCGGTCGTCGTGAATTAATTGGGTTTCACTTCTGGCGTAGATATACGCTTGATTTGAACAAAGCTTTAGTATTGATAGGACAGGACATTAAACTTAAAGGAAAAAGTCCAACAGCGTTTAGTGACTAAGTAACGCAATAGAACTTATAATAGACGGATTTACTTTGTGCACAAAACCAAAGTAATGGTATTCGAAATAGATGAGTCGAGAACTACTGCAAGGTTCGTGGTAGATGATGTAGTGCTGGAACGAGTAGACGAGTTTGGATATCTCGGAAGTGCTTTCAGCAGGGATGGCAGTTACACCGCTAACATTGAGAGAAGAGTGAATGCAGGGAATAGCGTGATTGGGGCGTT
>DVPR01000223.1:0-15519 GCA_018239345.1 Oxynetra stangelandi
GTTCCTGTAGGTAGTGGAGCAGACAGCTATGTGGGGATGTGGGTTCTGTTCGCAATACCCATTACTAATGGTGGTACGATAAGCACGTGAGTTTATTTTTTCTGAATAAAAAATTATCTACACAAGTATATTTTTGCAATTTTACACGTATAAGCGTCTCCATGTATTATTTTACGTATATATTTGTCAGCTATTATATTTTAATTCCTCTAATTTTGACTGTTACACATTCATTACTTGAATATTTGATTGTAGGGCGCGGGAATAAAACATACGGCGAAATCTAGTACACGTTTATTTTTTATCTGTATAATAATATATGTATATAAGTCATACGCAGACAAGTAGTTCACTCCCTGTCAATGATATCAATGATTTATCTGTTTCGAGAAATTCATATTCTCAAACACCGTGCCCTTTCTCGGCTTCTGCAAAAGCTTGATGGATGTAATGGGAGTATCTTTTGATTCGTAAGCCAAATGATAGTACTATTACTATTTTATAAAATTTACTTTTAACAAACATCATCATTACTTTTCGAAGATATTAACATATGATTATTGGTATTTGAACTTATAATATGCTGACTATACCTTTACATGGAGGAGAACTATAGCTGACTCTTTTTGATTACATTTGGATTAATAGCAAATCCATTTGATAAAATCTTTAAAATGAAAAACAAATAGGATTAAATCGAAACTTAAATTTACTCAATGATAACTATCATGAGAGAATAATTTAGAGCCATCTACAGTATAATACTCTGAATGTTAATTAAGCTGTCATTTAGAACCAACGAACATTCCTTAAGAGACTAAATTATGTGACAAATGTCGAGTAACAAGTTTCAATATCACTACTATATAATGATCAGAGTATGCGGAAGTTCAATATCGGTAATACATTAAGCTGGAGCTAAGTGGCATATTAATTGCTTGAAGTGTTTTCCAAGTCTCTAGTGATCATCGAACAATAGCAGTGAAACTACTGAGGGTTGATTGTTATCATCCTATCTTATGTAAGTGGACTATTGATTTCACACAGTAACTAGGCTTAAGCAAAAACCATACGGTAGTATAAGTATTTATATGTGTATATATGTGTATTCAAACGTAAAATATTTATTGCACATTTGAAACGGTCACATGAATGACAGAATATTATTCGATGTTAAATCAAAAGAAAAATGTCGTGCTGGTCTGTGAGATACTTCTATGGCATTGTCTTAAATTGAACGAGTCGTATACTATGAGAGACGCGATAACTCATGAAACTATACATGTACACGGAATAGGTGCTAATTGAGTTAATTGAAACCAAAAAAAGCTTAACATATATTTAAAACAAACTTTTCAATTGTTTGCATACATCCTCCACTGTAGCCGTGTAGGGCCGGCACGGAAACGTTCACTTCTTGTGCAAGTTACTCTCACAAAGTAGGTACCCTCGTACAAGTGAGCGTGACAAATCGAGCTAATTAAAAACACAAAGAAGACAGCGACGTGACAAATTAGAGCAGCCCCACGTGACGTGAGGCAATCGTTGGCCGAAACATTTTATATAACTGTGATACTTGCTGTACGGATCGCACGCGTTAAGGTTCAAATGATTTCGAGCTCACCATCAAATTGTTGTGTGCTAACACAACAGTTATGATACAATTTAAATTATATTACACATTGGAATAAGCACTCTGATAATCTTGGAGGTGTTATAAAATTGCGCATGCTACCATATTTTAATGTTTTGCTTGAGAATCACTCCTGATGTACCTGCTGGTACAAACTAGATGTAGTACATTCCCGACCTCACTACGGTAGCGTGTTGGTCTACCGCCTCGTCTATTTTGGAACACTGCAACGCAATGGTTTGTTGATTTGCTTATTGACTATGTGAAAAATATATTATAGGAATAAATGTAAGGTGCCGAGGGAGCCAAGACTCTTAACCAAGTAGGATCAGGAGCCTCCGAAACCGGTATGTATGCATGGACTGGTGAATGTAGACGAAGCACGTCAGGATTGCAAGGCCAGCGATATTTGGCACTCGGCGCTCTTTGCTTACCTGACCTGGACCTGGCGTGACGGATATATATTAATTTTATATTAAAGGAATTTCTACGACTTGTTTATAAATGAACGATGATATTTACTATTAATTATTTTTATAATATATCAATCTTCTCATAAATATTTTTGTTTCGTACCGTTTTCCCAGAGCAGCTGGAAGAAAGCGGAGGAGTGGAACTTGCAATCGGTCTCAGTAGTAAATCTCGGGAGAGAAAAGAGAATAGATCCCACCTAATAACAGAGTGATTTTCAATGATCATGATGATGATGATGATAGAAGCATATTTACAATAATAAAACAATATCGAACTGATCAGTGCGAATAAGACCTAACCACGGTATGCACTTATTAATTTCAATATTAAACCCGTCCGAATGCTTATTACAACTTAAAATACAATGCACGATTCACCAAACGAACAATATCCTGCTAATGAGTCTTATACCAAATTTGTTCGCCGAACTTCGTGACCAACACTTTGATATATATTTAATCGATATAATTACCGATCTATTCACTATTTAATTGACCTATACGTTAACTGACAGATATCATATTTTATGATAGCTATTTGTCAGTTATTCTAGGTATTCGTAGTTCTAATTGGTATGGTTCGTGCATATGTTTCTAATTTTTTTTTATTTGTGTTTTCACATCAACTAAATATATAGCAACAGTAATTATAATGGATTGTAATTATATTTAACACTACAAAGCGTACATGCGTAGCATACAGTGACTGTTTGTGAATATTGTAACGAATTCTTGTATCAACAGTAATTGAATGTTTATATTAAGCGGATGGTCAGTTACAAAATTTAAAGGGTGATGGACAAAATATATCCGGGAACATATGTCAATACAAACGTACATACGAGGGTGGTTTTCGTAGGGGGGATGGTTTTGGTACGAACGTGTTCAGCGACTGAACATTATATTATAGCAAGTTTCGTTTTAATCAGGTCAACTCAATCGGGCAGATAACTTAAAATATGGAGAAAATCGAATACAGTGCTATGATAATATTCCTTAATAAGTACGGAAACCTATGCGAACTATTTGAAAGAGACATCATCGGTTCACGGGGTATCTTGCGCAGGAAAAACCATGGCGCACATGTGGCACAGCCTTTTTACACCAAGCCGAGAAACACTTGAAAAACGATATAAGACCGAGACGGCCCACTAAAGTCACCAAATCAGAAGTTATTCAAAAAGTTGACAAAATTAATCTGGAAGATTCGGGCTGAAGAGGAAACAACTCACATGACGAGTTGTGTATCTGATACAAAAAAAAATTAAATTCTTCACGACCATCTTGGTATGACAAAAGTCAGTGTAAGATGGGTGCCGAGAATCCTACCTTCGCAAGAACAAGTGCGCGCGAAGTGTTCCCGTGCGTTTTTGGATCTCTGTATTGAAGACATTAATGGTTTATTGGGTCAGACTGTTACTGGAAATGAAATTTCAGTTCATATTTATGAACCTGACACCAAACAAAGCGCCTCGCAATGGCATAATAAAGGCACTCATGCACTCAAAAAATTTGAGATGACTCGGTTGGTCGGAAAATTCATGGCTTCTATCAAGAGTGGGATTTACAAGGAATTATGAAAATAGATTGCAAAGATGTCTCCTATGTCTCCTATGAAGCCATATACAATCTACATACAAGCTTATGATTATAATTAATCAATTATGAGAAATAATTAATGAAGATTATGTATCTAATACATTGTACTAATTATATGTCTATTAAATCTTAATATCAGTACCACATGTAGCACATAATACACCACCGCTTGCAAATCAAAATGTCCTCTATAAAGACACGTGAGCTGACCCAGTAGAAGCCATACGCGGCACATTTACTATTTAGAACGCGCACAGAGTGCGAAGTTGAATGCTCCACTTACATTGTTTAGCGCGTGCTTCGGGCGTGGTGGTATGTTAAGTCAATAAGAGGGAACAATAGACTGACAGAATTTCAAATGATGAAACGAAGAAAAGCACGAAAGAGTAAATATTCATCAAATAAATCGCCAAACAACATTTATATTATAAGTGTGAATATGTATGTGCGTATTTACCTAAAAACGTTAGACCCAATCTGTAGATAGCTAGATTCTGGTGAATGGAAACAGGTTACTTGGATGAATTTTAACTCAACCAATAAAATTGTTAAGTGACTAAAGATTGTATGGTAATTGATTTTATCATCGAGTGCAGACAGTCGAAGTCAATTTCGTATAGGTGATATATGAAGGTGAAGTTATTTTTGTGCCTCTCGCGAAGGACCTCATGTCATTGTGCTATTTGCGTTGATAAAAGAGTTAAGTAAGGCATTACACGGGCACTAACGGTGCGGAATAAAAACGCTTTGAAAATAGTTGAGTTCAACATAATGAAAATCCAATCTTTCGTCATATTGAAAAAGTGTGCATGTCTGTCAGTGAGCGAACAAAAACGGCCGCTCCACTTACATTATTCAGCGCGTGCGGCGTCGTGGCGCTGCAAGCGTAGTCTGGGCAACGGGGACCATACTAGAATCGAAGCTAGTTACAACTGATAGTGAGAGCATTAAAGTAACACTATCATAAATTAAAATCACAATAAAGGTAATAATTCATTTTGTCCATGACTCTGGATTTTATTCCCAAGAGTATAGTTTTAATGATACAATGAAGTAATAATAATGACGATTACTGGGTCCCATATACATAAAATAAAAAAACAAGATTTTTATAACGATAACAATTGCCGTAATAATCCAAATGATGCAGGAAGAACGCTCTGTTCGCAAAAACTGCTTGGTTATGAAGTCGTTCTGTATCGACATGAAAGTCGATGCTTTGCTTTCACATACAGAATATGATTATCGTCTCGTAACGACGTTCCATGGTTTATCTCTCATTTCATTAATTTTCTTAGACATTGTATATAATTGCCGATAAATTTTATCATAGAAGTATATAACCTATAGACACATAAAATATTTACTAGTCACCTGGAATTATTACCGTTTGAAGCACCTAAGTGTTCTAGTTGAAGTTAATAGTTGGTTTCATAATCATTGGTTAAGTTGAAATGAATGCCCATGACTCCAAAAGCACAGAAATCCTATTAGTTATGTGTAAATGTTGTAATTTTATATAAATTTTTATTACTTAGTAATATTTATTTATTTATGGCAACTTGAGCAATACGAGCTTAGTTTTATCTGAATGAAGAATTAATTTCTGCTCATAATAAATGATGGTAGCGGCCGTGACCTCTCGCCGAGATATCGTTAGAGAATTGTTTACGTAAATTAATAGTTACTGTGTTTAGATAACGAAGTTGTATAAAATGGGTCAAGTGATGAGATAAATATCTTCTTTGTTTTCAATGTCGACCTTATTATGGTGTTGCGTGGTAAAAATTACTTTCTCTTTTGTAATGTAAAAATATATATATACCTATAGCTAATTCATGTGCAATTTTTACTTCCCATTGAATGTAACGTAAAAATTGTAATATGAACGAAAAAAACAAAAAACTTGACGTTTTTAGCGACACATGTCTCATTTTGAAAGTTAATTTGACATCTATCATAATATTCAATTCGGAGTTATAATCTTTTTTTAATCTCATCTGCTACTTTAACATGTTTGTTGGGTGAACGTTGTACACGGCAATTATTGGCATATACATATTTACGAACGTGAACTACCTGTGTACGTGTGTATGGTCAAAACTGTCTGGAGTTGTACTGTCGATGTGCCTTTAATAAATAAATACATTAGTAGATGCACTTGACGAAGGTTTCAGTGATACTCAACTTATTATTGTACAAAATTAGCCAGATATTTGCAGTCTAGTCCATTGGTTCTTTCGAAAATAAACTCAAGGAATGCCTCGTTAGACAGCCACGTCTGCGGATTTATTTGTTCGTGTCGAATGTATATCCCAATTATTAATAAAAATAAAAATAAATAATAATGATGTCCCTTGAAAACCCCCTGCTGCAGCGAAGCGACTTACTAATTACTTTGGAATAAAGCATAATGACAAATAATGATGTCACACCCGTTTATATGTAGTGAATAATTCCGGATCGTAACATTAATTAAAAGCGCAGTTACTTTGCTGTTAACGCAATTAATAAAATGATCACTGCACCGTTATAATACAAACAATATCAAATTCGTATATCTATAAAATGCAAATGTTTGCCTGTTTTATACTTCCTCTGTGGGACACGAGCGTGGTTTCATAATGAAAAAGCAGATAGAAATACAGCTTGCTTTATACCAAGCTCTGTCGTTTGTGCTATAGCAGTGTCACGTCATAGTTTTTCTTCTGTTATCATACATTCATTTCTCTTGCATTGATAATGTTTTTGTGTTACAAACATAAAACGGCTACTTAAGCAACTAGTGTGATACCAAATGATAAGTTAATACTGTAACTTTGTAGTGTGTGTGAACATTTTACTTAATATTGATATTTTACTTGCGATCAATATAGATCGTAAATTGCGAGTGTGCGTAAGTCGTTTGTAAAAACATGGACCATTAATGAAATAATTTCGCAATGATAACAGCACAGTCCTACATATGCATTCCATTTCACGCATATACTACAGTATAAAATCAAGTACGTAAATTTTGTATACTCTGGAATGGCATGAATTGAATTTTAGCCGGAATTTTAATTATATGTATACATATATTGACCGACATTCCAATAAAGCAATGGCTAGTCTTATGCTACTAATAGGTACGTGTTATTTTTCTTTTATTACTGGTGTGCTTTAAGGATAATTTGTGTACATTGTAAATTAGTCATGCCTGTGCCACGCTGTGAGTCAATCCGGGTATCCCCTTCACAGCAGCCCGCGCGGTTCCGCCGAGCGAGATAGATTGCAACGTAATGATGTTTGTAACAACAGAAAACCAATCATTAACCAACACCCAACACGTATTTGGTTGTATAAACAGCAAATACAACAACAAAAAACATTGTATTGCAAAAACTACGCCGCGAACGTTTAGCCCCAACTATGCCGCGAAGTGGGTCGCTCGGTTTTTACAAAGTTACAACATTTACAACAGTCCATCGAGAGTCCATCACAATCGCGTCATTAAAATGCAATAAGCGGTACATTACGGCGATTTTCTTTTTTCGGTGGGTAACCATCTCGGAAGGAAAGCGCGTTGCGTCACGACCACCGCGCGGCTCATGCGTCGCGCGAACAAATCGACGCGTTTTTTTTGTTCTAATCATAAACATGAAATTGTCAAAATATTTGGTACAATGCACTGACATGAGACGTAAAATTATGAATACTGTATGTATCTAAGCTCATACCACATCATGTTATGTAATGAAACTGTACATCTAATGCTAATCAAAACTAAGAATGCTGGTTAGCCAAGAGACAGGCATAATTTCTTCATAATACTACAGACTTGTTTAACATATTATATTTAACTAAACAAATTATTTGAAATTGCAACTCAACTGAATTACGTAACTATTGATGGAAGCTTGTATGTTTTTAGGTATATATAATATCTAAAATATCTATAACGCCACTAGTGCCTTGGCTACGTCTAACGTTTGAGAAACGCTGGTCGTGTGAAACACCAGATATTTGTAATACTTCTATGAATGGGTAATGCGGATATGAGACGGATGCAGCACTTTGCTGTTTTCGACGAGAACATTCGCAATTAGTTTATACACGCACTGATTATATTAAAAAAATATTAAAATGATGATCATCGTCGACCGGTATATCGGTACAATCGGTACATGGGACTTCTCTCAGAAAGATAAGGTCATATTTTGTTGTGCCGGCCAAGTGCCAATTTGGAGACTTCACATAGCTTAGAGAGCAGTGTGAGGACCTCATAAGCGTGTAGGTTGTATTCAGTCATAAATCGCAAATAACTATTTCATTATGCGTGTTATTATGACGATACAGTAATATTTAGGGGCCTGGCAAGATTCAAACCCCATACTTATCCAAAAATGTATAAATAAGTCAATGAATGGCCTCCTAAAATTTAGGCCTTTTGTCATTAAAATAAAAATACGACCGTTACGTAAATACCAGTTATAAATAACAAGGTTAAACATGAACGAGTCTTAACAATAATATTAATGTTCCACAATAAGTTAACAATCGAGTGGGTCAATATCTCGATAGTTTCTATTCGATTCGGAATACGCATATTAATCGCTACAAATCCTTCGCCAACCTCATTTTCAAATATTAAACGGCACATGACACTAAATACCAGAACTGGCGACAGATCGATACTCGAGCGATCAGGAAGTGTACGACTGTCGCACTTGACATGTGCCGAAGCAGTTGGGGGCTGACTTGCTGCAATGTGACATTTATTGTTCTAACAATAGAGTACAATTAACCCGCAGAGTGCTAGGAGGTGGTGACGCAGTGCATACAAAATGTTATTGTACGTAAGGTCACGGTCGATGGTCTGAGCGCTGGCGATAAGCGGCAGCGGGGAGCGATTATGTATATGTTTATAAATTTACTTTCTAAAATGCTCTGTACGATTTCGAATAATTGATAAGTCGTAGTTGACTTGAAGGACACTACATTACAAGGAAGCCGTATTTTGAACGTCAGTCCTCTTGTGACACGTGTACTACAGAACTTCATCATTAATCATGATGAAGTTCTCAATTATCATTACTCAGTTGGTCAAGGGTCTCCTCTCATAATATGAAGGATAAAAGCTAGGTGGTCAAGCTGGTCAACAGAGGCTTGGCTCACTTGTCAGTGAATTCAGTGATATTGTAAAGCTATCACGGAAGTGGTGATTGATACAATGTAGTAATTTTAAAACAGTACATTGAAAAGGACAGCAGCGAACAATTGCAATAAAACATAGAAACGAAAGTAAGCTCGTGGTCAAGGTCTTATAAGATTTCTATCGAACAATACATTTCCGTTGGCGGTGTGTCGCGCGATTGTATCGCAGTACTACGGTGGGCGACGCGGACCACGGGTACAGTCGCAAGGTGAAATGAATAAAGTACAAATGTTTACCTGGACATACTCACTAATGTAACCTTAATGACAATCATCTTTCACAATAAGTACGCCAACTAGCAGTACCTAAATATATTTTTAAATCGTGTAAGTTTAGTGTTCAGTTATATTGAACTGGGCGTTTGATTGCCATCCACAACAAATACTTATTTATCTATGTTTATTTATTTATTTAGCTATAGGCTCGCGTTTCACTGCCATCCCACCTGATGGAAGGCGGGATGTAGCCTAGGATGAAGCACGCTTGCCTAGAAAGTGCCTATTCACTCTTGGTTTGATTTGACTATCTATTTACAATCTTTATTAGTACACACGTAAGGAAAATACACTTTACAATTAATTAACACTAGAATTATAAAAGCTTATCGGTATAAAAGCAGTAAATAAGCTCGGGAATCTATTGTGTCTGGAAGCAAAATGATGCACATTGGTATGTATTTAGTAATACATACGTATTTTATTCGGTGTTTGGTTAATAGTTAGATGGCCGTATACGATTCATCTTAATATATCATTGTTTCGATTTGCGGCGATCAGGCGATAGTCATATGATTGGGAATCATGTACTGTTTGGGAATTCTTTCGAAATCTCTTCAGAGACAAACCAAATTATCAACATATTTTTAAGCAAAAAGTTTGAACCGTAGTTGGGTTCGATTCAAAAAGGAGCGAGTACCGCAGTGGCCGCACGCCGCATCAGCGCCTCGCGCCGCAGCACGTAGGAGCGCACTTACTCCAGTTAGCAGAACCAGTAGAACCAGCTCGGCCGCCCATTGTTTTCACCAAGCGGCACATCGAGATATCGACGTCGACTCTCTCTTCCTGATATTTTTATTGGCGTGACGAATCGATGGATATTTATAGATATATGGATAAAAACATATCGCTTCTGACACATTAGCCACTTTCAACGCTGATTAAGTTGAGAGCATACTTCGTTTTTCTTTCTGTTGTTGTCTTTATTGTTGTCTAATTGAACTTTTGGTCTTTTATGTAAAGTTTCTTACATCGGAACCAAATACATACTTTAAAAAGACATAGGCCGTAACTTCGTAAATTAATTAAAGTAGATATAATTTCAAAATATTGGAAGCCGTAGATTAAAACAGGTTTATGAAATATCGAAACATTTTTGAGACAATATTATATCATATTAATTAACACGAGTAAAATCCGCTTCATTAATTTATACATAAAATATTTTGGGCGAACATATATGAGGTGAAATATAAATTTCGGAGTAGTATCACTACCAAGCTTATTTTATTTCGTATTATTCCGGAAACTCAAAATCATTATCTTAAGTAATGAAATCTCAACAAAATAGCTGACAAAATATTTTAAGCACAGCCTTAAGAAGAACAACATATTTTAACAAGCATCTGATTATATGATAATCTTTTTAATACACTCGGTACAAATGTTACCAACATATTCAAATTAGTGCACCTTATATAGGAAACTGACCAAGCATATTCGACCTCAGGCTTAAAACTTGTCCCACACCAAAATATAAACGATTGATAAATGAAGAACTTGAGGAAACTTGAACTTTATGAACTTTATGGTTCGAATTAATTTTAATTGAAATAAAATTTGATATTAATGATTGTTACTTAACTATATCATTTTGTTTTCAACGCTCCAATGTGACATTTTTGTAACACTAGAAATATTCAATATCTGTTCCATTCTTCGTTTATCGGATGCAGTGCGACATCTTAAAACAGTCTAAAAGCGCCACAATTAAAATTTTACGAAGCGGTACAAGTGACCTTTCCATTTTCTTCCTCGTGCGTTAAAAATGTTAAAATATCTACAAGTACATAATTATAATATACAGCACACCCGTACATATGTATGTAGAGCGGATTAAGTTATTACCCTTCGCAGTGAAAGGTAGTTGGGACAACCTTGTACCTTTTCAATTTATTGAATATTTATTTGCTTTCAAATTTAAATAAAAAATATGCAAATAGTCTGCTATAAAAACAAACCACTCTAATTAATGTAAAGTAATAAATAAATTATAAACACCTTTGTTCTCGAATTAGTCATTTGGTTTTTTTTTTGATTAGATAAATAAGGTTAAAAAGGTAAAAACTAATTATCTATTTTGATAGTTACGTCCTAAACTAATGTCTGGCAGCTGACCAGCCAAAGCAAAATATAATATGTAACCTATGAATTTTTATGTTGAACTTAAACAAAATTAAAAGATCTCTAGCTGTAAGAATGAATGTGACTACGCACTATTCACATTGTAATTAAGTATGAAAGTAACAATCAATAAATTTATTTACTCTCTCGTTGAATTTGTATAAAGTAAATAAATTAAAAGCAATAGGAAATGTAAGGTAAGGCACACATGCGAGCCGCGGCCAGCCGTCGGCAGGGCACGGCGCGTCACGCCGACAGAACCGATCGCCAGTCCCATTCCGCAATCCCAGCGGAATGCGCGTACTGGGACCGTTGCACACTGGGCGCAACATTAGCGTGCTTCATTTATATAAAAAAACTTTAACAAGTTTGTACAAGTTTAACAAATTAGTAAATTAGGTCATTAATACTATAGGTGAAATGAATATTATAGGTGAAAATAATTTCACAAGTTACAATCTGTCTTTTCTCATAATTAAACAATTTTTGGGGTATTAATAAAGTAACTACGGAGTTCAGAGAATTGTTAATCGCTCAACATAAGGTTAAACTTTTTAAGGTTTAAACTGCTATCTCATATATATTTTCGGCTTTAACGAAAAATGTGTATTTACTTAGATATCAGTGCATTTCAACCTACGAAACATGAAACAAGAATTACTATATAGAATCTTATGACGTGGTATGTAATCGTAAAACCGGTAACCCAAGTATGCAAGTATGTTTCTCTAATTCAAAACCAGCTATCCTTAAAGATCACACCTAGTACTATCAAAACAGTTGACATTCATTGGGCAATATACCGCGATACCCCAAGGCTCGTTGTAGCGCAAACCTAGCGTGTATTTCTGCACCTGCGTGGCTGACATTTGCCTCGTCCGCCAGCGACCTTCGCCGCCCCGACCGATCTTATGTTCGTACGCTCTTCAAATGCTAAGGGTCGCTGTCGATGACAGTTTATTTACATTCCACATCCACCTTTTCGAAGCTATCGCCTGGGTATCAGTCGCTTTGGTAGTTATCGTCATAGTATCCTTGGTTAGAATAACATGTTAGTTATAAAAATGTTGTGGGTGGTATTTTATACGTAACTATATGAATGTGCCGTGAAGTAGTTGTTATAACAATTTGTGTTTTGTTTTGAAGGGTGTGGTTGGCTGTCCACGTGTATACTAAAGACGACCATCTTAGTCCTCAGTAGTGGCAACACTTCTGAAACCGGCCAAGAATAGGATTAATAATACTGTTGAAGGTTACGGATGTGTATGGGCGCCAGTGGCCACTCGCCACTGCTGCATGCCCGTTTGTAACTCTATTCGCATAAAAAACGCTTTCTCTTGCGAAGGAATGACGAGTTTAGTCATACTTGCGCCTACTCTACATCTACTAGCCTTTCAGTTCGTAAACATATATCTAATAAATAAGAAGTAATAAAAACTAACAGCGTTATCAACGGGACCGCTAGTGACCTTTAAAGATAGTAATAATTTATCGGCGCGTATAATTCAATTTCCTGCATTTAGCGATTGAGAAACGCGTCTATTACTCGATCCGTAGGAATTTATGCAGTCACAAATATTTCACCTAGTTCCTTAACCACACTGGACGTTAATGTGTAATTATATATCAACTTAATATCATTGCAATTTATGACGACTAATACATTTAGCGGTTACCGTACATGACACATTAGCTGTATCGCGATAGCGTGTCTAAAATTTATTCTATTCTAAATTAGCACAGCGGGGGTATATTTCTTATTTTCAATAATATACTGTATTAACAATAATAATAGTTTTATTTATTTATTTAATTATTCTTATGTAACACCTTAAGCTAAGGGGGATACAAGGGCGTACTTAATGCCTAATGGCATTCTGTACCAGTCAACCCTGGTGAGATCATGTGGTAGGTGCAAGGTTATTGTGCAAAGTATACTGTAGATTGTATAGATAAAATCATTGTATTTCAACCTTTAATTGGCTCCTAAAATTACGTAAATTTCCTACATAAAGACCTAATTCGTTCCTAAAAGACCTGAAAACAGCATTATGGAACTGAACGCGATGCTTGTGAAAAGATTGTTAATTAACTATGAATGTATACGAGTAGGTAGCACAAGTACCGTCCGTGCACGTAAAGTAGGTCCGCTATCAATCGTTATCGATCGTAGGTAAACAAAATATGTAGGTATATTATATAAAAATATATACGGCAACAAAAGCGACATAAACGGGTGGAGGAGTCGGCGGGCGGAGCGGCGCGCGGCGGCTTGTCCTCCGGATTAATTTTGCGATAGTGTGCATTAATTTTGTGGTCGTGTTTATTCATCGATATTATACTTTATCAATTGAATAGCATTATCAAATAGAAGTGTTGGATTTTTAATTGAAATGAATTTAATTTTTGAATTCTTGAATTTTATGTAGGTCGGTGATTTAATTTCTTCAATAAACGATATATTTATATTCAGTATAATTTCGTTGCAGTAATATTAAACGTCTACATGTGCGCCGTAGTTTTTAGTTTATTGTATCAAAATAAACCAAAAACCTGTCCAGTTGCAGGATATCCTCGGATATGTAAGAAAGACGATACAATTCCACATTTGTATGGATTCGTGCCACCGGATATCCGGCTCGGAGTTTACTGAACTATGGTAATTACACGATACCAGTCCGTGAGCTCATGAACTAGAAATACCGGATATGTCGAGGTATTATGTTATGATTGTTGATTTCTTATCAGTTACCATCTTTATTTAATAATAAGCAAAGACGTTTTCATTTGTTCATTTCATATAAACTTACGCGTGTACTTATAAATTGTCAAATGTACTTTGTCATTATAACTGGATTGGAACTCTACATTAATCGTAAAGACTTCATGACTTACTCAAGGAACTTTTATTATTTATCACTTTTAAGCTTTTCATTCCGACCACAGTAACCAACAGTCAACACATAAAGCTTAAGGCGGCATAAAGAAAGACATTATTAATATTAACATGTACTTCATATACGCGACGTCTAGCGTTCGGCTATGGAACCACCAACTGTCAACTATTTTTTCCCCTCAGTAAAAATTTCTTTGTTCCATGATGTGCTTATTTGAACACCAACTACTGGTGTTCCGACTTCGTCCAAAGAGTAAGGAGATTTGTTCTACTAAAATATAAAATACGGTAAATTTTCTATTTTTTTATTTAGTATTTACTGTTATTAAAAATCTAGAATACGAGAAGTAAATATGCGAGCACTCAACACATTTAACCTCGGTGTGCATTTTTCCACGGCGCCGCCCAATATATTTAAGGAACGAGTTATAAATACATAAGGCGAAATTACTTATTTTGTTTTAGTAATTTTGTTACAGTATTTCTTATAGTTATATTATACCAACATAAGAATGGCAATAAAATCATACAATCCACAAGACAAGCGAGAAGACAACTCGTCAATATCGTTATACTATAAATACGTTTCATAATTACTATAAATTATAGCAACGCTGGGTCACGCCACGCCGTGCTCGACGCAGCAGTGGTTAAAATATCGAAGTGGCGCTGTCAAGAAGCTGTCGATCCGCTTAATACGACATATAAGTTGCCCTTGGCATGCGACAATTTCGTAGCGAAAGGCAGAAAAAACAACTGCACGCACGCGGCGCCACCTTCAACCTGTCACTGTATTGCTAATCGGATACGATTCAAAATATGTAAGTATATTTCATTGAATTTATTAAACTTAAACTTGTCGACCTTACGGTATTAGTATCATGTTGCGAGGTTTGCTTTTAATGCGTGTTTTGAATTTGAATTTAATCTTATAGGTGATAAAGTTTATATCGGATCGGTGATGGCAAGCGTGAGAATCGGTAAAGGATATGCAAATTGTGATAGATTGGTAACATCCACGACAACATGTTGGGAGTTAGATGTGGAAGGAACTGAAATGTTTTTTTACCCGTTCGCAATTTGAAATGAGAACGAATTTAAAACAAGACAAAGGCCAAGGCAAGTATTTTATAGAGCCGATGTAATTGATTTTTAATATTCATAACGCTTAATTCTCATTATGCTTGACATAATCAACGTTCAATTATAATTCAACATTAATTTGTGTTATTTTAAATACAAATAGCTGCAGATTCTTGATTAATTATTAAATAATATTTAGAATTTTATTTATTACCAGATTTAATACATGGATACATTAA
>DVPR01000224.1:0-15508 GCA_018239345.1 Oxynetra stangelandi
TACTGGGCTGCGCTCCGTTTTCAGGAGTAACTTGTAGGCAGAATGCTGAGCTATTATTATGGAAAATAAAATGTCAGTGTCAGTTCATTTTGTAGGTTAAAGTCTAAATAACCTCATCTAACCTAAATCATCATAAACTCTGAATCGTTAGAGTGTTATTTGTTATGTTCATTGCTTGTAATTATTGCACTACTTGAATAGCGAATATGTCTAAATTACGGCAAATAATAAACACATCATATTGCCGGTACTATTGTACTAAGCAGGCAAAGAAGAAATTACCCATAATAACCTGCAAACGATCCGAGTTTAACCACTACGAGGGGCAAAGTTACAGTAAATTCGAAGGGATAAAATTGGCTTCGAAAGGCTGGCTGCATCCAAAATCTAAGAACGACTACATCATAATTCACCCTAATGCTAACAACAAGGACGACAAGTTTGTAAACAAGAAGAGTTTCCAAGCCATCGGCATTTGTACGGAATTGGAGGAATTTATGATACAGCAAGGCTTTTCCCTTCCCACCTATATTCAAGCGAAGGCAATACCGTCAATATTACAAGGCTACAACACTGTCATGACAGCGGAGACAGGCTGTGGCAAGACATTGGCATATTTGTTGCCAATCTTCCAGCATATCTTGCAGTGGAAACCCAGTATAGCGGAAGAGTTCAATAGCCCTTTGGCCGTGGTTATCACTCCTAGTAGAGAATTGGGTGAGTGGTCAAACACAACATTTTATATTTTTTGTTTCGCATTCATTTATTTATGAGCGAGTGCATGTAAATAATAGCCCTGCTCAAGTGTGGTATTATCACCTAAATTGTCAACATTAGGAAAACGCAGTTATCTCCGATGTTCATTGAAAGAGAACAAGTAATTTTTTTAATAACAAGGGCTGCACAGGGCACTTTTTTATGTCAGAAAAGTAGTATAGGGTCATGCAGGAGTCACAAGTGGGTAGCGCCATCCATAGAGATCTGCGACCTCAACTAGGGTGGTATTAGTATGTCTGTTAGTGTCCAATATTTAGGATAATATTTGTATAATGCAATTGTATTTGTATGTATGTATATGTGATTAATTTTTTTTATAAATATAAACATGGAAAGCACTGTATATCAAAGCTGATTAATGTAATTCACATTGTTTATCAAATTGTTTGACAATATTTATTTATTTAAGTAAATTAAATATTATTATGTATTCCTTTATTTATTTATGGACATTTATATTAGTAACAAACTTGTGCGATTCGATAAAAAAATAATAATAATAACCGTCACCAGGTCCCTAGCGGGGTTGGCAGAGAGCACAGAGTGCCGAACATCTCTGTCCTTGCAAACTTAGATTTTAATATTGGTTAAAATAAATAAAATTTGACATATAATGCTCTAGATACATAAAGATTTTGTAAATCATTAGTGGACCCTTAGTAAGACTATATGAACAAAAAATAATTTTTCAATATTATCATTAAAATCTTGCCTTCTCTTGATCAAACTGTAATCTGAACATTTATTTTTAGCATCGCAAATTGGAGAGGTGGCCCAGAATATAGCTCAAAATTTGAATATCAACGTCACCACGTTGATAGGAGGGCACACCAAACAGAAAATGGTTAATCCTCCAATTGAGTACAGTGACATCCTGATAACGACGCTCGGAGCATACAGCAAGTTGGTCACCACTGGTATCCTCAAGATCCAGAACATACACCATGTGGTTTTAGACGAGGCCGACACATTACTCGACGACAGCTTCATGAATAAACTTTCAAATCTACTGAAAAAGTTTCCGGTAGGTTCCAAGTTGTTTGATGCTTTATAATTTATTTATGTTTAAATATAACATTGCTTATGCAGTATGTTAATTTGAATATTTTAGGGTAGATTTTAAATGAATATGTTAAATGTCCTGTTCCGACTTACAGGATACCTCTATGATACGGGAGTCTGTTACAAAAAAGGGTCCGTCAATATCCATTTACATAGGGTCTCTAAATGCAAGTCAAAACTCATAAAATGTGATGTCCATATGATCTAGTCATTATATTGAGACCTACACCTGTTCCTTTTTATGATTCTTTTCAATTTAAACCGGTACACACTAAGTTATGTTACTAACCAAATAAGTAAATGTCATATAAAACTAATTACTCAATCACTTGTTTATTTATTCCATTACAGTTTCATTACCATGTGGCAATTCAGTCGCCGCCAGTGGGTTGTCAACTGACGCTCGTGAGCGCCACCATGCCGCACGAGCTGCCGGAAGCGGTCAGCTCCTTCATAGATCCCCAGTCCCTGAAGACCATATCCACACCAAATGTGCATTACTTGTTACCAAATATTCCTCATAAGTATGTATTTAAAAATGTTATTATTGCAATTTAGAATTTGCCAATAATGTGTAATTATTTATAGCAGTATTTACAGCAGCAGGTCATTAATATATGAGTCGAATTTCAAATGTCCCCCATTTCATTTAAGAACAAAAAAATCATGCAAACCTAAATTCTGTAATTTATTGATACCACAAACATACATATGGTTAAGTACCTACACATTTAGTTCAAAAATACATTCGCACATTTTTTGTGTAGTATTAAACTCGATACCGACGCGGTGATCATTCTTACAAATAATAATAATAATGTGTAACTGTCATAATAATTACAGATTTATCCGCCTCGGCAAAGCGCAGAAACCGTTAGAGTTACTTAAATTAGTTCAAACGGATATGAACCTAAAGAAACCCGTTATGATCTTTTCCAATCAAACGGCAACTTGTGACTTTGTGTCGATGTTCCTTAACGAAAACAACATTCAATGCATCAACATCAATGGGAAGATGCCGGTGGCTCTAAAAATGGGCAAATTTGAGACATACAAGAACGGAGGTGTTGATGTCATCTCTTGCACCGATATTGCATCCCGCGGTCTAGATACTACACGGGTGAGTAAGGACTGGTGTGCTTGTTAATTAATTTTATTTATTCTCCTATTCAATTGGAATTGTGCTATAACTAGTATATTTAAAACTGTTACACACAGTATACATTACCTTTACGGTAAATATTTTGTTTTAATTCATATTTTATTTGAACGAGTTGGCATCTTTACTAGTAATATTAAGATCGTTGTGCAATTTTTTTTAAATTTTCTCTATCAATTATAGGCGCGCATAGGTGTCACTACCTCACACTGTTACAAGACATTCATTATGTATCATTGTTAGGTCCTCTTACATGTTCTTAAATACCTTCTAGTTATGTTGAATTAATTTTGAATTTAAAACACATCCAAGTAGTGCGAGATGTATTCCCGCATTCAACGGAATGACGTTATCGGAGACTCATCGATTTTGGAAAGTAACGTCGGCCGACTTGCATTTAGTCCACTATCTAGAAGCGTCACTAATGAACTGAAATGCGTTATGTCGGCAGACTCGTCACGTAATAAATTACGACTTCCCCCTGTACTCGTCGGACTACATCCACCGCAGCGGGCGCGTGGGCCGGCTGGGCGCGGCGCGCGGCGGCGTCACCAGCCTGCTGGCGTGGCCGCGCGAGGTGGCGCTGCTGCAGCGGCTGGAGGAGGCCGTGCGCCGCGGACTGCCGCTGCCCGCCGTCAACGCCAACATCAAGCGGCAGATTGTCGATCGAATCTCGAAAATGACGGCGTGACCGATTGTGGATGGCATGGGACGTCATCGTCATCACCAACTACCCATTTAACGTTCCACCGCTGGACGCGGGTCTCCTCTCCGAATGAGAAGGATTAGGGCGTAGTTCACCGCGCCGGCCAGCCACATGGCTTAGAACTTTTTTCTTCTAAGGTATGCAGGTTTCCTCGCGATTTTTTCCTTCACCGTTACGGCGGGTGATATTTAATTTTCAAATGCACATTGTAAAGAGGTGCGCGCCAGGATTTGAACCCAAGACTCCTTAGGCTATCGCCGCTTATAGAATGGGTTGTACTGATGGGTAACAGAATACCTTCACACCTGACATTGGAGATGGTAGAACCCTTTATTCCACTTAATTATTTCAAGAATTATACAGCCGTGCTCTAATTTGAAATATTAAAGTAAACAGGTGTCCTAATTAAGATTTTGAGTCCTCCGTGACTGTGTGTAAGATGCTGATGCCTGTGGGGTGCAATGATTGTTTATGTCAGATTGTATCCCTTTACTACTTTTATTCTATTTATAATTCATCCACACACAAGACCTTATAACATGTATAAAAGTAAATAGAAATGAGGAAGATGCACGGGAAAAACTCATTTCTTAAAGAAATTTCCAGAGAAACTGTGTGTGTGTGTGTGTATTTTATTTAAAATATAATTATTAGCATAGTGAATCATATCTTATTTTATATATCTGAGACAGTTTCTAAACATACACTTAAATACATATATAGGTAGCTATGTATAATACGCCGATCGCATCAGTTTGTTCCAATAAGTGTTTTTTAAATGTAATTAGCATTATTGTATTACATTAACAGTACCTGTTACATGTGAAATATATGTTTTATGTTGTTATTTTGTTTTATTTATCGAAAAAAATAGATATCGCTTTCAGTTAGCTCGTTAAGACTAACCTAAGTTTGGATGGATGGTCGTCAGTAAGTTTCAATGGTGTAATTTACGCTACATGTGTCGCCCTCTATCACTGATTAGGGAAAACATAGCGATGACGACATTTAATGGCAAGCTAATTCCGGGTTTATTTAGACACGTAATAATTTCTTAGCTTTATTTAAACGTAATATTTTCTTATTTTTATGTTGGATTATCCGTTTTGAAGGCGAGAAGTTGGGGGCGAAGGTTTTCACGAATTTCGCATAATTCACTAAAGCAATTTCGCATAATTTACTAAAGCAAAATTACCTTGCATTCTTATGCCTTAAATTACCTATAAAAATTTTTGGGTTCAAAACTGTTGTGACGTTCAAATTATGTAGATGCAGCGATAGACATGCGATTGCAGCGCCGTCTAACGGCTGTGGAACTTTGTGCGTAACCGCATTCAGTGTCTATGCCGACAGCGCTGCTCGGATCTGCGCCTTAATTAAACCCCTGAGCGAGGAACCATGTCCTTCTATTCCCAAAGTTACCGCTTGTTTAACATACTGGCATCTTAGGTAATATAGAAACACTGTCCAGGCAACATTTGACAACACTTCCGAGTATTTCGCCCGCCTCATAAGTGTTGCCAAAGCAATACATGTTTTTAGTCTAGCCTAGTCTAAAACTAGCTTAACATTTTAATTAGCGGTAATGAATGGCATTGTAAATATTATTCTTCAAATATATTACTAAAAATATTGATGTTTTTTCGTTTTATTGTAGGTAAATATTATATATTTGATGCGAAATCTCAGTAAGCTTACCTTTAAGTCCGCTAATCAAATCTATCTATATATACCTGACACGATTCGCTGTTTTTCAATGCCTGATCTGATTTTAAGGGATTCGGAAACGGCGATTTATTCGTTCGCAATTGAACAAAATTCACTTTCTATTACACACAATATCACACAACACAACTAAAATGTTCTCGGACATGATTTTTACTGAGCAAACCAACTCTACGGTAGCTTTAGTGCATTGATGCAAAAAATACTTTAATTAAGTTAATTAGTGTTGTATCTATAGAAGCGAATTTATTGACAGCGGCCGAGTTGGCTCCACATTCATTGTAGTATTAAAAGTATTAGGTTTAATTCCAACTTCATTTTTTCCGAACAGTTTCATGTTCAAAAATGAAATATATGGATGTGTGGTCTGGGAATCTGTCCAAACATTAAAGATTATACCACTTCATAAATATATTTATTTATTCATAATTTTTCACACGGCTGACAATTACATTTAAAGCAGTTGCAATATTGTGACATAGAGAACGACGTAAATAAACTCAATTATCGCCCGAATTTTATAAGAAATTCATTATTGGTAAATTAATTGATTATTTATTGTAAAGTATTGAGCATTGTTTACAGATTTACTTATAATAAAAAATATACACTAAATATATTAAATTATTAATTCTGTTCGAATTGTGATAATTGGCACTATGTATTGCAAAATATTTACATAAAAACGACAAAACCATTGCAACCGCTTTTAAAATTTTAGACACATTCTACTGTTTTTACAAATTTTTAATTGTATTTATAAAATCTGAACATACCTACAATCACACAGTATATAATACAACAATATATGATAATTGGACTAAGTATTAAGTTCTACTAAAAATATCTTTCTTTGAATACTTTATTATAGTTAAATTTCTTAGTATTGCTTTAAAATAGATTTTTATCTCACATCCATAGTAACGATATGATAACTACAAAATTTATGAGGAAATATAGGATGGAGTATAGCAACACTCCTTACGTTGCTCTTTAGGTTCATTTACTGTACAATTATTTTCCATATTTTTTATGTTTACGTAATGTGAAAATAAATTTGAATCTCTATTGAAATTCGCCTTTTTTATTTCGACGTGAATATAGAAAAATGTACTGTATTTCAACATAACTTGTTAAACGAGAACCTCAATTGTAAATTAACGGAATAGATTTAAAAATAAAACTATAAAATCAAAAACAAATACGAAATATCACCATTTTTTATATATTGTATGGTACTCCTAAGGCAACTTAAAAGTCAATAATGAAGCATAATAAAATACAAATATAAAACTTTATTTAAATGCGCCACATTGACGTCATCCGTGTCCTGAAGTCAGGCATTCTAGGCCGTTTCATAGTTCGCCTATATGGACGGGCTACTCCTAATTACATTGTCAAAAAAATTATATAATAAAAGTTATTACTATACATTAAAAATAACAGACGTAATTGTATGAGCTACACATAAGTCAATTTATATATTTTTCTAATAACTCACTTTTCGAGTTATATCTAATATCTACTTACTTGGTGTTATCCTTATCTTTTTATGGAAAAACATAGGTGATATCTTATGTTATAATATGTATTTATATGTAATCTATGGTTAATATTCAATAGAAGCAAATGTTACTAGTTGTTCGCCAACAAATGTTGGCTACAGGTCTGGCGCCTAGTTATTTCTGGCCTGATATGCACTCAGCACTGTGCCGGGGGTGAAGATTCAACAATTTACAGTAACAATGTTAAGGCGATAAAACCACGTAATGGTAAACTAAAAAAATGGCTTCATTTGCTTCCATCAATATTACCAATAAATGACTTCTAGTGTTCTAGGAATATACATACATTCATATATTATGTGTATAAATATGTAGATATATTATAAATGTTTGTAGTCACACATTCATATATTTTTTTAATATCTTGTATTATATATTTTTTTTAATATCTTTAATTGTATAATAGAATCTAAATATACATTCAATTAAAATGCATATATACATACATATATTCACAAGAATTTATATCCTAACATCAACCGAAGTTAATGGCATTTAGTTATATTTTTGGCACGATTATCATTGCTTATAAATCATTTTTTTTTTCTATTTTTTAATTTAATTTTCTTTGGAAGGTCCCGGGCGAGCATCCTCGGTTGACTTCCATCTGCTTTCTAAAATTGTCTTGCTTCTTTGTTCTTGATTACTCACATTTTGGTGACTAAACCTCCGTTGTTCGTCGTAAGCACCTGGAGTAATGCTGAACACGCTATCAGTACTGGTCTTTCGTCTGCCATCCAGAGTTGTCAAACTAGAAGTAGCCGGTGCTATCCTATGAGGAAATCTTGGAGACCCTCTGATCTTTTCGCAGGAACTCTGACGTGATGTAGGTTTATTATGAGCGGTGGGCAAAACAAAATTTACTTTAGTCTCTGGTTCTGCTACGTACTTCTGCGTCCCTGAAGATACACTTCTATCTGATGTATATCTAGAACATGATGGTTCATCGTCAGTTATTCGAATAATTGGTCCGCTTCTAGCATAAGATTCCCTTCGTAACTTTAATTCTGGATGTGGAACGTTCAATGTATTGCAAGATAGCACCATAGAATGTTTTCTATTCCCTGGTACTAGACCAGCGATCATGCCAACGTGCATTTTGAGAGCAGCTGCTATACTTTGACCAGTAGGGTCAGCTATGGACATTGTAGACGCTTTCCTACTTGTCGGTCTACTGCCGAAGAAGCTCTTGAGTCTTTTAAGTAGACCGTGGTTTTCCTCGCGTTTGTTTAAACATAGGTTGTACAAGTCGATTGATGGTTGTGATTTTCTATAGTTCAGTTTTGGTTGAGAACTGAAGCTAACGGAGTTTCGTCCACGGCATGCCTCGGCTGAAGGCCAGCTAGCTCGAGGTATTACTGGTGGTAGAACGGATAGAAGAAGCATCGGTAGGCCACCGCTAATGCTGGGAGTTCGCCTGTCGGAGTCTGAACGACCCATGCCCTCCTCTTCTACTGTATTTAACTCCGTCTGAAATTTTTTGAAAATCATGTCTCATTACCACGTCGAGTTTAAGGTTATTAGTTGTTATTTATCTGTATTTTACTGGCACTTGTTCAAGTTAATTAATTTTTTGTTTTCACTGCGCTGTAATTATTAAATTTACTAGGATATTTTTTACATTTTGTCATTTCGGACGCCTTGCAGATGCAAATGTTACACATTTATGAACCTTAACTGTTTTGTAGCGAAACTGAGTTCAGGGTCAGCATGTTATTTCTCCTAATATTTCAGGGTTCAGCGGTTTCTTTATATCACGAGTATGTGCTAATTTTCCTTTTAATTTTCGTTCAACTTTTACGATAAAGTTATAAAATACTCACCCTTTTAGGTAGAACTACCGAAGCAACAGATCCGCTACTAGACTCCATAGGCTCAGCCAAAAGTTTTTCCAGTCTTCCTATTTCCTTATCCAACGCGGCCACTTCTCTCTTGTACACTTTATTTTGTATCTCTATTCGGAAGTGGAGTTCTTGAGTCTCGTCCGTCACAAATCTCCTCGTCTTACACTCTAGCCTTAGCCCCATGCTTTGTATCACGGGGTCTTCTTCGGCTAAAAAAATTGTATACAATTACTACCAATAATAGTAAATGTCGTGTGGCATAGCTATATACACAGCCAACTGAATCTAAACTAGGCCAAGCCTGTTCTATGGTACCCAAGCAGTTCATAAACTTCATACATACATATGTATGTAAATATGTACATATAAATAAATAATCATATAAATTTATTGAACTCAATTAAAGAACACTGGTCAATGAATTGGTCCTGGGTGAGAATCGAACACAATCCTACAGGCCCAAGGTGAGTCTAATATATTTAATAATATATAAATGAGTTATATTTTAAGGTAACGAGTAAATATTGTAAGATATTTAAAAGCACTGAATAATTTGACTATAATATGTTTAAAAATTAATGTATTTTTTATTATTTAATAGTGGATATAAAAATTATAGAACGCACCATTGCTCCTTATGGCTATAATTTTCGGTAAGAAAAGTAGACACAGGGTGGACGTAGTGGCTACGAGGATCAAACTCGTGATCGTGATATATGCTAAGGTAGCTCGTTCGGAGATTATAGTGCCGATGACAACAACACTTGTGCTTGTGATGACAACGGAATAAACGCTGATGCCAATATATTTAGAGTCGTTGAGAGCTGATATTTTGACGTTCCTGGTTTCCCAAGCCATGTAAACGCCGACGATGAGGAGAAGACCTTTGTAGGCGTAAAGAGCACAGAGCCAACCGGTTGTGTTTTGAGACTTGCATATCTCGATCTGAAAAATTATAATAATACAGTTTCCTAGTAATATTGGAAGATATTAAGTGGAAAAGGCGCTACTCACATATATATCTTAAAATCTATGTGGATGTTGCTGCTCTCGACAATTGAGTATTACTCTTATATCCACCCGTTTAATGAAACCATAAAAAATGTGTAGCTTCTTTAAGACAAGCTTGAATTAGTTCGTGTAAGGAATCACCTGCGGTTGGTATACAACGCTGCGGTCCGTAGCACTAATCTCCACGGTTAAGTTCTTGAGGTGTCGCTCCATGGGGTCCACCATGGCCCACAGTGTCACGATCATGCCGTCTATGAGCACGAGTGCGCACACCAGAGATATTAATGGCGTATCTTGGAGCAGCTTTGTTTTGCAAACACCGCTTCTGTTACTGGAGGGTATTGGTGGTAGATCAATATATTTGATTATGCGCAAGTATTTTTGGTACAATTTTGTAAATGATATGTACCAATATGCAGAATAAACCCAGTAAACTTAATAAGGTCATTTTGTAATAATCTCCCGGAATGAGTAACTGCTTATACTTATTTCAATTTTTTTCACCGCAATACTAAATTTATATATTATCACAATATTGTCGCCATTGTTATATACAGGAATATGTCTATGAGAAAATTTATCTCAATTTCTCTAATAGTTTCTCTTAATTCCAACAAAAGTTGTTTAATCATAATGATAATAGAACAAACCTAATAAATATTCGGTGAACTCTGTAAGTTTTAGCAAACATCGATCCAAATGCCAAGGAGAATCCGGCTGATAAGATGTACACTCTACTCTGAAACCATAAACAAACAAAATTAAAGCCGATTGTAAAAAGGGTATCCTAATTACGCCTTCATTGATAGCAACGCTAATTTAACCAATTCCGAATAAAAACTCAGTAAGATTGAAAATAGCTAGTTCCTCGTGTGATTAAATGAGAAAATTAGGAACAAAAAGCATTTTATTTGTGTTACCTCCTCTGCATCATCAAATATATATAGATATATAAGTAGAGATATGTATATCCTATCGATATGATATAGTGATCCGAAGATGAGAGAAAGATAATAGTTTTCTAGATACATAAAATGACTGAGGAACGTAACAATCAATGCGACTTACAGTGCACATAGCTGAAAAAGGTATGGAGGCTGGCAGGATGGAATTGTCGATACCCAGCATGGCTACCGCGGTGTACACCATGATGCAACCGATCAAGGTCATGTTGTTTAGACGAGGAGAGGATAGCTTTATGGACCTGCAAGAAGATATGTATTCGTTGGCTTGTAAAATCTAATTATTCATTAGCTAATCGAGTTAGTCGTATCTTAGCGTCAAAAAATTGACATTTAAAAACGCTAACTTACAGACGTGTGTATATATTAATACATGTGCTACTCTCGTGTGTATGCAGAAAACACCATATTGGTGCTATTTCACATATACATGAGTGAAACATTCGCTACTTTGGAGTATAAGATGCTGTAGCCTAGCCAGGAACAGCATTGAAAAGGAATAATAGTAAATGTAAAAAGCAGAGTATAATAAAAAAATGTATGTAACAAAAGAATGTCTTCATACAGCTAGAGCTCGCTTTAGAACAGGTCTGAAGTCAACTCTCTAGGCTCTCTAGATTGGCAGCGCCATTCCTAGAAAAAGAAGCAAAGGTGCTAAGTTTGCTTCACAATACTATACAAATCTTTCTTCTTACCTTCTTTTACTGTAATGCAAGTTGAAAACCAAAAAGGCGAGAGCTAGGGCTACACCACCAGCAGACAATGCAGCTACTGCCAGCCGAGCGGGGGCCCATACCGAATCCACTCTAAGGACCAAGACTCTTCTCGCAGCAGGTATACCTCCAGCCCATTGTGGTTTAGAACATTCGGGACAGACCATCTCCCGGCCGTGGGTGTAAAGAGCTACTGTTTTCGGACGACCTCCTGGTAATCCAAATAAATACATACGTGGTAAATATGCAACTATATCAATTATCTTAACAATGTCACGGGTTAATTTATTAGTAACACATTGTTTAAGTTGAAAGTATTTTTCATGTCACATACTCTTAGAAGTTTTGTCTTTGATAGAAGTGTATTACTAGAGTTTGTCACTTTTTTATAATACCGTTTATCACCGTTGGTTGACTAGTAGAGAACAGAACTAGGTATCAAGCCCGTTCATTGTGAGAGATGCAGTAAAAAGTAAATTAAAAAAATCATGTAAGTTTTGTTTCATATTTTACCCTGTATTTGGTAGAACGCCGACATCCCGATTCTATCAGCTCCATTGAAAGATACGGGACCCTGTAAGGCAGATATTTAAGTTAAAACAACAAATAACTGAATATTTACGTAAACAGTAAAGCAGACGAGGCGAAAGGAGTTTGTCGGGGCAATCGTTAATGGAAATCTAAGCCTACTCTATTGGGAAGTAAGCGTTACATGTGTAATGGGGGCCTTTCAGAGGTATACAGTTTTAAAATGAAATAAAACACATATGTATAAATAAGATAAATTGCTCTGATTTTGGCTTAATTTAAAAGATAATTCAATGCCATTAATGTTTAACTATGACTTTGGGCCCATGAGTTCCACGGCTGGCTTGTGTTTTATTTTGTTTCTATTCCAAAATAATACATAACATCAAGTATTCGAGTAAATACGACGTGATATGAAATTTATGTAAATGAATACAAGATGTTACACCGGAAATCGTTTTAGGAGACCAATATCCACAGCGGAAAACGTATGGGTTTCAATCATTTTCACATAAACATACGTATGATAACATAGCGCCACGGGCTGAGCAAGAACAGCGATAGAAAAAAAAACTGTTGGACACTTAAAGGCATTCAGAAGTTGTCGTCGATAGACGTTAATATGAAGTATTATATTTCTTGAATCCCCAATTTCTTTGCACTAACATAATTTCAACTTGAATATCCGGTGCGTAACTTAAAAGACTAATTTTATTCACTTCTCCACTGTTCGTAGATTAGTCAAAAGATAATGTAATGATTGGCGTCATTGCCAATTTTCTGCACATATTTTTTAATTAGAATAGTTCATTTAAATCCCGACCTGTGTCAGATATGATTGCGAAAGTGCTAATATTCAATACAAAAATAGTTTGTTTGCTCTGATCTCGTGGGTGGGTTTGATATTGAATGGAGTTAATATAAACGTTTTGTTAACAAAAAGCCTGAAAGATAGTTTGTGGTCTAGCGGTAAAAAAATTGAGGATGTTTCTTGTGTTTTATTTTTTCACTCCATTTTCATCACTTTACTGAATCGGAATTCTCTGTGCACTTAGCTTTACGGAGAACTTCGAAAATATCATAACTTATCCCCAGCAGGGCTGAAAAATTCCATCATACCAATTTAAAAAATGTGCAGACCCTTTCGAGAACATTCGATTACACTATTTCAGTTCGGGTTGAACTCGTTGCGAAATGGACGCGAAATAATATTTCAGACGACATCGCTAGAACTAACTTTTCTTGGACCACTAAGTCGCAGTACAAGTATGAAACTGAAAATAAAACAGAATAAGGGTAAGGTACCGTATAAATTAACGCGCACTAGAGACATTTCTAACGGATTTCTTTTTTACCTTTCAAATATGATAATTTGGTTACGGAGACAAAATAGATACCCTATTAAAACTTTTATTCCATAGAATTAGCAAACCGGCTTGCTTCGTATTAAGTGCGCATTTAATTTTCTAAAGGCATTAATCACTGGCCAAATTATATCGAATAAACCATCACTGCCGTGTTTTAGTGCGGTAAGACAGGATAGATAAAATTATTTTTTTGCATTCATTCTTTCATTAAATCAGAAATCTTAAGTCTTCTTAAGTCTATCTTAAGTAAGTATTTTCTCATTTTGCAACATATTTTTATTCGAAGCAGCAAAACCTAATTAATTGGATAATTTTAGCTACTTTTTTGGCTATTATATTTCTTAGCCCTCTGTGCATTGCCTTTACGCAAATAAAGAGATTTTCAGTTACGTATTTGGAGTAACTTGCATTCACATAACTACTGAGCCAGTTTGTGATATAAGTACTCTTAGTGTAAAATCAATGCACACACATACATGTATGTATGTATGTGCATATTGCAGTGCGAGGGTTTGATTTCGCTAGTGCCTTGCTACTTATTAACTTGTTTTGTTTACGCACATACGAGCTGTATAGCGCACACACGAGTATTCTTCGCTGGAAAGATCCATACAACGGTTTTAATATTTGATATTCGCTTCAAACCAAAACTCCAATATCAAACACCGAATCACTGGTTTGAACTGTTCCTATGAACTTCCTTATAATTGAGTAAAGTGTGTGCAGTGAAACTACTATGAATTTTTCAACAAAAACAATTACAACAAATAAAAAATATAAGATAAATGTAATTAAAATTACAAACGGTAGACGATCCAAAACTTTAGCAGTATTGCGAAACATTGCATAAATCTTCAACTTCTAATAGTTGTTTTACAGTGTTCTGCACAGCAAAGCTTAACATTAAATTGCAAATGTTAGTGTAGTAAATAGCTATTTACTACCTACTATCTATAGTTAGAGGAATGCTTCCACATTCTGAATGTCCACTTCCAAGAGCAACTCTTAATCCAATACTACAGTTCGACTTGATCTCGCACTGAATCAAATCCGTTTTAATATTTCAAACGACCCCTTTACAACTGGCTCTCCGGTGCTGTCAATTGCAAAGATTAAGTTCAAAATTTTCAGTAATAGACTTAGTTTAATTTGCTTTGCTTTCATCAGCAATTTCAATTATCTCTTTTATATTAAATCCAGAGACGTAAATGAGTTACTAAGAAGGAATGAATAAGTTATGTAAAATATTTTTTGACTCACCGATATTCCCACAAAGCTCAAGTTTCCCAATTGATAAAGAAACTCTTGAGCCATATCCTTTCTATCGTAGTCAAAGTGGCCGAGACCTAGCTTTGAATTCTTCCCCTTAGTTTCATCCAAACTCCTCCAGAGAATCTCCGCCTTGCTCAGGGCCAGAGCAATTGCCCACACAGCATCATATGTATGGGGAGCGAAGGGTGAGACCGGTACACCAGCGGCTTGCAACTCCCGAAAGAACATTTCGTTGGTCTAAAATAATTTAATTAAAAAATTAACAGTTAATGACAGTGAGTTACAGAAAAATGATAAATAATAATAATTTATTGCCCCGGGAACTCGCATCTAAGTATAAACGAACCGAACAATAAAAAAAATTGGAAGGCAATTGGAGGTATATTGGATCTTGGCAACACGAGTCGTGTTTCCCCACCTCCCTAGTTGTTGTGTGGTGAATCCCTTATTGCCCGCACGCCTCAACATTATTTAAACTTAACATTTAGGTCACAACAGTGATACTGTAGAACTGTAAACTAAGCGTAAATCATTTGACATCTAGATTCTCTGAGAAGAAATCATTAATTTTAGTTCTGTTAGATAAACACTATGGTACTGTGGAGTGGTCATTTATCTTCGGGTAGATGGCATTCTCATTTCCCATATCTTTATACCAGTTATACATAATAATAGCCATTGCGTAGTTTAGGTTATTTAAAATTTAATTATAAATATATAGTATGTAGTAAATAAAGTCGTTTAAAGGATGATGAAGACATTGAGAGAGAACGTAGGGCGTTGGCGGTTAGGGGCAATATGCTTGCCCGTAGATTTG
>DVPR01000225.1:0-15502 GCA_018239345.1 Oxynetra stangelandi
ACGTAGGCATACTGGGGCTTTTAGTGGGTAGGCACGGCCTTCCGTGGGTCCCACATAACCACCCTGAGACCCCGAACAGGGTGGTACGCAGGGGCCTTTCCCCAAGGAAAAAAAAAAAAAAAAAAAATAGAGACGACCGCCGCGTATCCTTATCTTTAAACATCCATTTTCCTAACTGTTTATAATGTAAAGTAGGAACAACACTATGAAGGAAAGAAGACCGCTGAATTTAAAAAACAAGAGGCGATCATTAATAAAAATTACGATCATCTTGCAAGTATTTGTTCATAGACCTCATTCCTATAGCAGACAGTTAACAATCCTATAAAAACGATTTTTAATCTATTCAGATTTTTAATTCGGTAAAACTTTACATCGACACGACGATATTTAAAGACTGAATGTAAATGAAACAATGAAATAACGTGGTTCGGAAAATAATGTATTTATCAGGTACACATTTACAATGAAGATATATGTTATAATTACGTTTGTATTTAAAGAGGTATAAGTATATACGTTGACATTTATAGACAAGAGCTATGAATATACACGCTTTCATTTATAAGAAAGCGCTATGAGAAGTATGAGTATACTCGTATATACCTTTAGATTTATATGGTAGAGCTATCAGTATATAAGTTTACATTTATAGGGAACAGCAAATATTTGTAATAATAAAACAGATAGATTGTATTTGTGTCCATTTTTTCATTTTACAGCTGAAAGTCCAGCCGTCGCGTGAACACATGTGACGCGCGGCGTTAATAAATTGCAATCCGCGATGCAGATTAGTGCGCTGCCCAGTTCGCTGTATCATGACTGGTATCTGCACAGAGCTGCACTCCACCACTTTATAATAAAAATATAAACAAACTCAATCGTATTCAGTATTCCCTATCGTATTCAGTATTCAGTGACTCCTATAACCTATAATGGTATAACGTCTTGATACAACTCAGACATATTCAAGACACGAGTGAATAGGCACTTTCTATGCAAGCGTGCTTCATCCTTCAACGCGAGCCTATAGTTAAAAAGACAAAAATGTCATTCCATATTAGATAGCTCGTACTTCGGGCAGACGGTCAACTATATGACAACATTTATAAGTAGACAAAGATATTAATGTAGACGATTTTACACCAAGACGCAGAACAAACACTCGCGATTATAACACAAGTATTTGCCCCAGAGGAAAATCGAATTTACGCCCCCGGCACAGCGTCTATTTTTCCTAATCACTGAAACAACGGGCCTGTAGATTTCTAATATAAATATATGGAACCGATACGATTGGTTTTTAATAGTCGCTCTATAGACATATTTACGTCCGTAGGACATAGAACGCAACGCAAATGGATACCTCACATGCCTATGATATGTTGAAGAAAATATGAGAAACTCCACATTTTATTTTACCACAATTAAACTATTACATACTATATTATGTATCTACCACATTCTTTCACCGTCCACCAGAGTTGATTGAGGGAGAATTCCAGTATGCATTAAATGCGTTCGTGTACCCGTTTGTTTAAGGTTTATATTACCGTAACCATAAATAAATAAATAAAATCTCTTCATACATGAAATAGCAGCTCTATATATTCCAGTTTTAATACAGTAGATTCGTGCTGGTTATGACAAGAGATTGTATCGTCCGGGCACCTGTTATTTCGCGAATCCATATTATTACCGTTTGACCATATACTAGAGTAGCCATACGAACATTCATTATACACTTATGCCGAGGACCGAGTGCGGTAAAGTAATACTCCACTGAGCATGAAAGAGAAAGCCGTGGGAATTAGAAATTAAATAATTCAGTTCTGCTAGTAGACATTACATTTACCAGCATTTTAGACTAGGCCTCTTGGGAATCTTCTACTACGATTGGAATTGATTACTTTTGTAAACCTCTTATTCTGACCACATATTATGCCTTGTTGATTAAATAAACTTCACAAACTTACAAATATGTTTCATATGCAACCACCTCGCGTCATGTCGCGGGGTAGATCGGAAACGATATGTCAAGTTAAGCAACACTACATACATATAGATATTTAATATAATGCAAACAATTTGTTATATTCAAATAGAGTAAATAAGCACAAAAAATAATTTATCAATGAGGATAACCGCATATTGTAAGTACACCGTGGTAGGTAAATAGTATACGAATAGTAAATGGATATACATCAATTAAATGCAACACACTCCAATCATCCAACAGTGCAATTAACTGCGAATAAATCACTCAAATGAGACCCTCAATATATTCACGTGCTGTTAATTTTGACCACTCCGCATTGTAATTCACTCTGCATACACCTGATGTCGCTTGATAGATTACTATCCTATTCACAGCACTGGTTTTCATGTACCAGAACGGCGATACAACTATTACTAACCCTGGTATAGGTTACCAATACAGGAAGGTAGCCCACGTAAAATATTAAGTTTATAGACCAAATTTTAGCTTTGCATAAAAGAACCGAAAATAACCTATACGGTATATAATATTTAATACCAGATAACCTTAGATTTTTATCCTTAGCTCGAAAGTTAAATACAACAACAGTTTCAGTAATGTCTTTTGCAGACACAATTTACAATGCATTCACTTTATGTTAAATATCTTATCTTAATGTTAAATACATTTAATCTCAATAGAAACCGTTACTCGTTTTGCAATCATTGTATTTATGTAACTTTCATCGCCAGTAGAAAATTAACGAATGATAATACTATTTTCCTGCCCTAACTCAGACTTAACAAACTCACATATTACATATGTATAGACTTTCGAAGAAAAGGTAGGATCCAGGAACAGGCCCACATACAACCATCTGGTGCCATAGGTACTATGGTAACTGTTCAGGTGATGCCTGAATATATACCCATTTCTAAAAATATGAATATACAGATAATTTGATACCCAAACCCAGACCAGATATGACCAGCAAAAAAAATATTATGTCCCGGTTGTGGAAAGAACCCACTTCCCCGGCTCGGCAGTCATATTCACTAACCACCGAACTAAGGAGCCCGTCGAGTAAATTAAGTACAAAATATAGAATGACTATTAACATTCTGTGTATCCATAATTAAATCAGAATTTCAAAAAAATACTTTCCTAAGTGATGGAAATTGAATTGTTGCTACTGAACTGTAGTATTTGCATCTTTCAATTTAGCATTGAAGATGTAATAAGTTCATCTTTATTCTAAGGAATAATAAAGCCTATACGTCTAAATTTAGGTTTCACTCATAATCTGTTTACAATATTGTAACATGAAACAATTGCCAATCGCACGAATATCGCGCTTGTGAGTGCACGCGTCTATTAACTTCTATCAATCTCCTGTAAAATACTTTGATAGCCGACGATGACGTCATGTTATCGCTGCTAATGTCAGAAGGTTATACTTGTGAGTTAACACTATTGGTTTTGCAGGCGAGTAATATTAACTCGAATGGATCCAATGTCGCATAATTTGCATTTACTCATGTTTGCGTATAACGTTGCAAATTGCATACGAATATTATACAGTAATGGACGTGAGTCGTAAATTCATCGCCGAACGCAAACATTGACGTCGAAAAGTGTGATATAAACCATAAATTATTAAATGTTAATATCGTGTCATTTCCATAGTAATTCGGGTTAAGTGCGATCCTGAAAATAATGTCATCCGCATACCATTTAATATTTTAAAACTTTAGGTTTTCAGTGTCTACTGTAGTAAATGAAAGTCGTACTTAACTTGCTAACTTATCTTAATCTGACCGCTTTTTGCGCGAACTTTGTTGACGTAACTAAGTTAAGATATCGGAATTTATATTTTTTGTAAGAAAAAAATGGTACGACTTTTGGCATTTGGTTATTTCATCGTACAATATTTTAACGATAATTCTAAATCATATTCTCTAAGGTATGTGAAGTCTGCCAATCCGCGCTTGGCCAGCGTACCACACTACATACACCCTTAAACCTTTTTATACTGAGAGGAGGTCGACAATATCTGCGCATATTATCACCTCTATCTCTACTATTATTATATGTGTAAGTACTAGTAATTATAAATCATTGTAATAGCTATAAATGTCATAAATGTTTACCAACTTTTATGACTATTTGAAATGTACCTTATTTCTGGTGTACACCAAGGTTGATTATTCAGCCCCCTGTTCTTATCGTCAATTGTACGGAAACTTAGATAGGTACTTACTAAGGTTAAATATTTCGATAACATTAAATGGTAATAAGCTAGCACGTCCAATAAACTTGACTCCTGCGGCAAACAAACCACACAAAACCCAATCGCGTCCGTGAAATCGACCGGTAGCCGCTATGCCAGATTACGATTTACCGGCCCTTTTGATATCGTGAGCACGACCGTCGTCTTTTTGAACCTATTTTATGTATTTTTATTTATTTTCTTTGCCGTTGGCAACGTTGTAATGATTTTAGGGTTGTAATTGTAATGTAACAGTAAACTAATATACCTTTAATTGTTTCCGTTTACGTATCTAATTGAAACTTGAAAGTTTCTCTGAGTCGTAATAAAATTTAATTTAAATTAGCAAATACAAAAAATACTGTAAGAGAAAAAACTATAAGAGAATATAATTGTAATTTTCATAATGATTAACTAGTCTTTACGGACCGATTCCAGAAGGAGGTTTATTTTTTAATAAAATAATATAGTAAAACTTAACTATTTTATAAATCAAATATGTTTATCTCTTAAACACTTATAGAACGCTTTAAAGAACTTTACGTATACTCTCCCTCATATAATATACAAAACTATTCGAATGGATATCGGATATAATACGCAAATATGTCAGAATTGAGTACTGCAACACGTAACGCCATCTATCGAGATTTAAGCAATACTACCATTTCTCTCCAGAAATGATAAAAATATTTGTGGTGTATATATTTGTACTAATTTGTACTCATTTAAAACGGAACATGATTTTTTTCCTAAAAAATAATTAAGAAAATATAAACAATATAATGGGAATAATTAAATATAATAATGATAATAATAATCTTAAATATATTCATCCCACCATTTATTTATAGTTATTTTAAGGACTAGAGCAAATAAGCAAGGCCAGCAGTGTATGTTTACCGACCACAGCTATCGTTTACTATAAAAATTCTTTTCTTTTCAATGGATTATGAAAATTATTAAATATTGATTACGATAAAGGTACATACAACAAAAGTAAATTTTTGCCAAAAATTTTGTAATTTTCTACCATTATTTCGTACCGTATTTAAAATTGGTGAAAGCAATCCTTATACACTGCACCTATTCTTATATATCTATTTTCATCCTGCTTACTATATTGCGAATAAGTCACTTACGATGACCCTTCAGTGTGCTGAGTGCGTTTTTTACGCGTTCGATGTCGAGCAATTCGCACTTGACAATTCTCTCATTGTCGAGCAATTCGCGCTCGACAATTCTCTCATTGTCGAGTCAGCGCACGTGATTGGTCATTTAGAACGTTCTCATTCTAGTCATCAGACGGCGCTGTTTCAATTCCATAAATCATTTTAATTTACGCTAACGCGCTCGAGTAAGTACAAAAACATACAAAACGATCTATTGTGATTATAGTTATGTACGAAACTTGTAAACTTTCAACCACCTGGTTAGCACAATAAATACTTTGTTAAATTATGCGCGTTACTCATCGTTTGTGATATACAACCAAATAAACGGAATATATTCGGCTAGTCCTTAAAAAAGTGATAATCGTATTGAATGAATAAAATTTTTTACTGTTTTTTTTTCCTTAAAAACTTACCGCTGTATTGATTTTATGTAAAATCAATTTTTTTATCGTACAATCTATTTCAAGTGCTTATATTAATTTTATTAATACACCAGTTAGAGTTGCCCAGAATACAACATTACAGTGAAATAAATAATTTACAACTATAGATAGAAATAAAATCCAATTACAAAAATGTTATTCTCGACATTGAATCACCCATGTGATTTTTTCACGATGGTATATCTATCGGGAAGTGTCTTACAATAACCTGTTAAAACATGGTTCACCGCTTCATAACCCACTTTCGTTTCTGTTAACTCATGCGATCACAAAGCATGTTTGAACTTGTTCACGGTTTACAATCGATACAACCTTATCAATTCATTATTGTCCTCATGTAAACTGATCTTCATAAATATTTGTCGTTACACACATCCAAGTACCACTTAGTAGAATATGTCTTTACTATTTGTAAATTTTTTCAAATCAATTAATTATATAGAATATTGAAAAATATATATTTAAGTTAATTTAAGATATTTTGTCATATATTTAATACCAACAGACTATTGCAAAATGCTGTGTCCTTTCTATTAAAACTTTTAACTTTCATTCAAATTGTTTTGTTTTGTCGTATCATTAAGTTGTTTATGTAGATGATTTGTTTTGCAAAAACATTTTTTACATAGTAAAATAATTAACAGTATTATTTTGAATATGTATGTGTGTGTTTACATGTGTTTGTATGTAGGTTGCTTATGTCAAATCGCCATCACCTGAAAAACATTCATAAACCTGGAACATTTATTCATACGCCATATCATTCGTTTAGAGAAAAATAATTCTGATACTCGAATAATATTTAAATTGTACCTTCATTTATTTGCAGTATTAATGTTAATAAAAATATTATATTGTTCCACTCGGTTCACTACGTTTTAAACAGCTCAGCACAAATTATTATTCTTTCTTTAAATCCTGTTTTTTATAGAAACATATAGGTAAGTTATTGTCACACAATGCTGGATTTAAATCTAGAATATTATAGTAGAATTGAAAAAAATTTTTAAATTTGTAGTTTACACGGTTACTTAGATGGAAAAAAAACCGAAATATTTCGTAACGCGGTTCGTTTTATTGGACTATTTCACGCTTAAGCGCTAGTTATCAATTTTATTACCCGTATTGAGTCAGTTTAAACAAAGGTTTCCACTCTGCTCTGAGCGCCAATAAACCCAAAACACCTTCGGTTGCACAAACCCGGCTCATGGCAAAACCGCGACGATAAAAACGTTTTATACACGGGAACGTACTAAACCATTACCAAATTACGAATAAAACACACACGGGTATTCCTGTCACGGTATCAGACGGTCGATCCTAAACTCGCATTAAGCCGGCTTTAAATGTGTCCGAACAAAGAGCAGTTAAAACATCGCGGACGTCACTCACGAAACGTATAGAAGGGCTACAGTGGCAAGCTCCTAACCGAGTGAACGCACTCCGTTTAACAACCCCGTGCACGCGAGCCCTCCATTCTTACGTCACCTCACCCCATACCCTATAAGTGACCCCATTGGCCAGTTCGGTTTGCCGCGCTTTCTTGCTACCGAAATCAAAACTGCAACCACTATTATCGTCCCTTTCGTGAAGGGTTCTCAACCCCACAACAGACCGAGAAAGCGCAACTTTGTCAATCGCTATTGTCTAAGTGATGTAACCAGTTCCAAGCGTGTCAGTAGATACACCGATCGCTGTGAGGGAACGAGAGATGAGATACGGTGTCGCCGTTGATCGTAGCGGTAGAGTGCGAAGGGAACGTGCTACCGTGCGTTCAACTATTTATAATAAAATAGGCTACGCCAGTGTGAGCGTGTGCTCACTTTATGCATCGCACCCACACATGTACGCGCGCGTCGAGCGAGCAATGATGTGCACGAAGTATTATCCCTTATTACACGATCCGCTTCCGCGCCGGCCGCACGTACAATAGTCGTCAGCCGACCTCTTTTGTCGAGCGCAGTGCGAGGTGTCAGTTTGTTTACATCGAGGATCCGTGGCGATGCATAGTGCGTCAGTTGGCGCGATTGTGTCACCGACCGCCGCCGGTTATCGCTGAATTGCTAGTGAATTACGGACAATGGTCACGTCGGAGTTTTCGCCCGAACTTTATTGTGAACTTGTGAACTTTTGAAATCTTCGATTGCTGTGATCTCGTCTGCGCTAATTGTGACGATATTCGATGTCTGTAGACTCAGTGTGCCATTTTTAAGTGTCAAAGTGAACTTTGTAATAGTTGTACTTAGAAATAGGCTCTCGAGTTCTTTTTTGACGGACGCGACATTTTTTGAATGGCGAATGTTTCAAAGTGCTTGTCAATTCAGAAACGAGGCAGGAAATTGGAGCATGTCTGCACATAAAAAAAATTAAATTCTAAACATAAAAACAAAGAGGTTCTAAACAGAATTGAAGTCGAAATTGTGAAGAAATTAAAAAAGCCGAGAGGGAGGACACCAAAACGTGCACACAATATTTATGCATACAAAACAAACCGCGATCTGTCCACGCTTCGTCCGTAGAAAAAGGCATTTTGAGGGACAAAGATGGCTATAGCGTTCAACTTACCGAGCGAGAGAGAGGCGAACGAAGAGAACTTTTCACGATTGAACCGGCTCCTAGCCGAGTTGTACGAGGTTCTATGCCACATCTTGGTATCACGGCAACCTGGCCAAGAAGTCCAGGAAAATCGGCGAGGTGAGTGCCCTCGTGAGCCTAACATACCACCTTACCAGTTAAGATGCAATTCGACCTACATCGTGAATTTGGTGATGGTTGTCGCGATAATAAAAGTGTCTCTCGCATCGTCTCTCTTCAATACCATCAGATAAAAAGAAGATTATTCTAGATAAGTATTGTTAACGGTGATACTGCTTAGCAGATCTGGACTATTGTTACGTATTTTTAAGTCCATTCCGTAATTGTAATTTTTTTTCCGTGAGATGTTGTGTCAAACTGCACTTAAATTGTTAATGGTGGTTCGTACCAATTTAAAATCTGATTATACGTTAAATCAAACAAATTTAATACGTAAGAAATTTAATGAATAATTCGATTTTAAATTGTTTTATTATTTTTTTAATTCTAACATATTTATCTGCTTGTCTATAAATTTTGCTTTATGATTCTGAATTTGAGTGAAGTTCGACAAAACGCCTCGCCCCACCTTTGTTGTTTTATAACATTATAATTTCTTACAAATACATTGTGCATTTATTGGAATTGGTTTTGTTTGAAAAAAAAAGAACTATTTCACATTTAATATGTTTTAGTACAAATTATTTTTTTATTTGTACATTAAATCATTTGTGTCTGTGAACTTAGACGATACATAATATTATTATTATGACTCTTTGCCATATACCAGAACAAAAGATCACTTATGTACATCGTAATCCCGTTGCACCATTTAATGCGTAGTAGAGAAAGAAGCATCTGCTACAATTCTAATCCTATAATACAAATATCATATAATCACCAGTTAGTGCTGTTAAGTTTTATCTTTTTTTTTTTCTTTAATTCCATTTGATCTCTTATTTTGTTATATCAAGTTTAAGTAGCATAAATATGTTTAGATAGTTTTAATTTATTTTATTAGTTCATATATTTATATATTGTGTCGATTATAATTTTTTTTTTCTATTAACGAAACATTCATATGGATCTCAAATTTTATTTAGTTCCAAATAAACACGTTAGTCATGTATTATTGATAAGTGCTTCGATTCTTTTCGATTTGAATATATACGCCAAATATTAGTTAAATATTCTAAATGGAATGTTGAAAAATCTTAACCCACTACTGAGGACAAGCGCATTTCTTGGTTTGGATTGTCGTGAATTTTTTTTATTCTAGCGTACATGTAAATATTAATCAAGTGATAATTATATTTTTTTGTTTGACATTTTTTTTTCTCTGTTATGGTCGAAATATAAAATTATCGAATACCCGTAATTTCTAATTTGTATAATCAAATATTACGCTACAGTAGATGAAGACTATAGAGTCTGCCTAATTAGTTTGATGATTGTAAATATTGCATTTACACTTTTGTGATTTTCCATGTAAGAATTCTTAATTTTTATAATGATTATTATTTAAATATTTCTACAGTATATATATAACATATATAGTTAAGTGCCACATGTAATCGTCTCTACAAATAATCATAAACTGGATTGTGTTTACAATTTGTGTGTCCAACAATTTGTGGGATATTATGAAATAAATTTATCATTTTGTAAAAATACACGATATCTTTTTATTCATCACCACGAATAGTGTTTGACCCTAGATTTTCTTTTAAATAGCACGAATTATTTTTATATTACACAAAAGCAAAGCTAGTGATTATTTTATTAAAACAAAGACGAAAGTAAATAGAGAAAAATCTCAATATATTTTATTTCTATATTAGAGAGTAAATCATAAAAGTTCACAAATGGGTGACAGATTACACAGCCAAATTACAAGCTTAGAAAAATTTTCAATTTCCAATCAGGATGTACTCCTATAAATAACTACTTAGTTTTAATTTCACCTACACAAAAAAAATTAGATGATAGTACTGCGCTCTAAAATTTCTCATAATAGAGCAAGTTAAATAAATGAAAGCAAATAATAGACAATAATCACCAAACGTTCGCTACTTGGGATAATAATGTACGACGCTGTGCTCACAGCCGCGCAGCTAACTCATAAACAGTGTCAAGCTACGCTCGTCAATCAAGCCAAAAATAGTTCGTGTTTACATCGAGCGTCCAGCCTTATGGACCTGTTGTAACATGTTCGTTTGAACAATGAAGTAAAAATGTGATAACCGGAGGATCAGGTAAACAACGTTTTAACCGAGAGGTGATAACACAATTTTACATCATAGTGACAAATGTGAGATTTAAACAGGAAATTTTTCTGTGTTAATTCGGAGAACTCCGCTGTACATTGAAGACTATATAAATATTTACAAATGGTAAATAATTATTAATTAAATTAATTCGCAATGCATCATGTATAATAACAAAGACCTTAACTGTGAAATTGTCAAAGTACATGCAACGCAATATGGGCACGTTAACGTACAAAATTCAATAAGTATAGAGCTTAAAGAGTGAGACAAACTACGTGAACTAGTTCAAACTTGAAACAAGATACTTAAACTTGCTCTGAATCGTGGCAGTAGTCACGAACCAAAGCTACTTCACAAGTTAGAAGATAACGCGCATTGAAAATACATCCCATCCTATTGTAGAAAAAGAGGTGACTTCCAATAAAAAAGGCATTATGCCTGCAATAGAATATAAGATTTATTAGACAACATTCATTAGAATTCGATTGTTTTAAAGCTGTGGCAAGTTTATTGTATACTTTACTACCGTCTATCCACTGTTAGGTGCAGAGCATTGTAATGCAGTGTTATTTAAAGACTGTCGCCATAATCCTGAAACTTGTTACCGTACTTAGCATTGGCAATGGACTCAAAACGGTACGGCATTCGAAAGGAAAATCGATCGTAATCGAAGTTATCGCGGGCGAAGAAATCGAAAACGACCACTGTGGAGTTAATGTTGCATCTATTACAGTTTACGTATCTGGGATTATATATTGATTGCCTTCATTAGATACCGACAACTGCATAATCTTCGTGGAGGTCGATATAAAGGAGCACATGTTCATTCATTTACAAATCAAATCGATTAAAATTATAAGCTCATTGAATTAGATAAGATTTTCACTGTAATGTAAATGGTCTTGCGAAATAAAATTTTGCATCCACATTATCATTAAATTAACATTAACATTGCATTAACTTGAATGGAATAGAACAATATATGCATGTAGGTACATTTAGACGGTTAGATAATATACATACATGTGGAGTGAATTATAACTCATTACTTTTAAGTCTAACAGGGATTCTTTCTTATAAGATTTTTAAGTATTATGCATTTAATAATAGAATATTTTTTGTTTTTTCCTAATACAAAATGCACTTGACTATAAAAAATTTAGATGAATTCCATCACTCAATCGAACTTCACAATATTTTTAAAATTCAGAATCAAAAAGCAAAGGTCGGTATTGTCTTGTGTGGTCCTGTCGATTGTTGAAACACAACTCGATACCAATTAGTTTTTGCAGTTACAAAAACCATTGTCGTACAATTACAAACTCTATTTCTTTTTATATAAGACACTTTAGATATATTGTCAACAGCTTTTTATAGAAAAAAGTAAGTCACGCTTTGAAGTACTAAGTTCGATTACAATCGACTCGGTGAGAGACGCTTGAACGGTTTCAAAGATCACAATACTTTTTGTCGACGTGTCCGTTTTCGAAATGTTTTCGTTTGTCATCGTTGTGTGACATTTAATTCGACGTTTCATCGGGAGTTCCAAGCCCTTATGTATCTTACCAGCAATGTTTTATTTATCAATAACTGGTTCTGGGCAATGCTGCAGACGTAGCTAAAAGACATGGCAGCAGTTGATGTGTAACGGTCATAGGAATCTGATGTCAGATATCACTAAAGCATCACTTGAGGTCAGTCTCACAGAGCTGTTACTTCGAATTGAAATGTCTCCTGCGTTCCCATTTATCTGTCTACCATACAAACTGAAAATGAACGTATATAGTACTGTCATTTTGCGGAAGAAACGTTTATATGTAGTTATATAAGTAAATTAAATAACTTACTCGTTCATTACGTCATTAAGAATCACAGACACATCAATATACATACATACATAAATTCACTAATGGGCCGTCGATTCATTAATGGGCCTATGATTATAACTTCATATTTAGTTGTTAGTTTTATTGCCTTAGAAAAAAATTAATTTTATTGTCTTAAACCATCAATTCTTATTATCGTAAACCTATGATTTGTTACGACCTTCCTAAATTAATGACAAACGAAATTCTTTATGTTATGTGATTAATAAAACTATTAATATGGTGGTTTAACAAATTATTCCATTCATCTAATTGGAAGAAATCAAAACGTTTAAATTGTTTAAATATCTTGAAATATACACCAATGTTTCTCTTAACTTTCAAAACACATTTCAAATTAAGCTTCCTCTCAAAACAGTTACTGTTACCGCTGTACAGATTTTTTGCCTCGAGCCCATATGTGAGGGGATAATAATGTATTCCACAGGTGTTGTCCGAAGCAGGTGCCCTTTTCTCTTTTTTTAAATTTTTTTTTCGGTCAGGTCCAGACATGTTCAATAGAGCTTTTGTCTGTGTGCGCTTCTAGCTCCGATTTGGTATATTTTGGTGTTTTTTATTGCTTTTTTTCGTCCTTTGCGTCGATGGTTGAAAGGAATAATAATTTATTGCAACGAGCCTTGAATGTAAAGGAGTTTGGGCATATGTTGATTGAATTTAAACTTATTTTCGGGCTTTGTTTTCTATAGAGATGGATCTTTGTTTATAACCCTTTAAACATACGGGATGTATTCAAAGTTATATATGATTACAAGTAGTATTAAATATATATATGTCGTTGTTGAATAAATTTATTTATAGCACCAATAATATCATCCTACCATTTTCAATCTTCTTCAGTCTCATATTGATTTTGGAAATGACTCAAGTAATTATTACTTACTTGATATGTTTCAACTACCATAGGCATATTGAAATCTGTAAACTTTCCTACTCTATGGAGAAGCCGATAAAAACAAACAAGAAGAAAAATTGTTACATTTTATTTTATAATATTAACTATTTTTTATTCAAATGTATAAACGTATACATTAACTCATAAATTACTATTGTAGTGAAATAAAATTTAAAAAGTTATATTGCTAGTAATACAAACAAATGTCTTGAGATGAGAAATAAAACATTTTCAACTAGACTTCGTTATTACAAACATTTTAATATAAAAGTATTATCAACCTGTCACTTCGTGTAGGGAAATAAATAAAAGAATATTAAAAGCAAGCTTTTTTCTGTTGTGATTCAAATAATGTAGTCATAATATGTAAATATGACAACAATTTACACCACAAATATAAATAAATTTAATTGCGTGTTATCTCAACGGTTAAACTTTATCACGGTTAATAAATTTTGAAAATGGAGGGTCCTTTTCAAGCCATATTATAAATTTCTTACTGTAGAATAGTGTTCCCGCTATTTCACATGTTTTCTTATGCGTTAAATTTACTATTGACGCATTACTAACACTAATAATAATCAGCGTAACCTTATCCGAATGGCAAACTAAATCACTTTTGAAAAAGAAATTGTCTACCAAGATTTCAATTATCTCCATACTGAGTTTCAACAAAATCGGTTCATCGTTGCGATATTGGAAGTAACAGACAGGCATAGATGTTTTCCATTTATAATACACAAAAATATGGTTTTGCGAAAACTTCGTTCAACAAGCCATATTTTTATGTATATCTAGTATATTTGGGGATAAATTAAGAAATGTCATATTTTTTTTTATCATAAGCGTTTTAATGAATGAAAATTTATTTAATTATGCAAAGTGCGCAGTTATATGTCAAATTTGCTCCGCGGTTGCAATAATGAACTTCATAAACAGTGAAATTAGGTCGAAGGGTAACGCAACTGTATATTACGAGTAGAACTTCAGCGCTGTGGAGTATGAAACGGTTTATGTTACAGAGTGCCCACATTGTTCTCACTCATACAGGCATAGGTAGAAGCTAAACTACATTTATGCTACATTACTAAATTTAAGAGGTGCACTTAAATTTCATTGCGATTCGATCGGTCGCAACTCTAGTCTACCGTGCATAAGTTCCCAGGTTCTATTCCGGCAATTCTTTTAAAATTAAAGATGTAAAAGCCTCATTGCACTAATCAAGAACACAGAATTACGAAAACTTTCCTAGAACGGAAGGTGACAGGACTTTCACTTGGAAATTGCTTTTACTTTTTACAATTATGTTTTTCTTAAGATAACATATGATTTATTCATCCTGTTTTCTAAAACACGCAGTAAAGTTATGTATATATTTACAAGGAATATAATCGCATACATGAATAACGGTACCTACAAAATCTGACTGTGCACAGTTTTCTATCCATAAAGTAGCTTACTTAAAATTTCATTGTCACATAGATATTTCATCGCAAAATCTCATAACGTTCATACTTACTCTAAATACTATCTAAATCTATTACTTGGAGTTCTATTCTGATTCTTACTCTGTGCTCAGCTAATGATCGTACATAAAGGATGAAGCACTAAATGTCAAGGAGCTTCAGCAACCAGAGCTTCTCCAATTACCCGTGTTAGTATGTCAAGATGATTTCAAACTAAGAAACATGTTGGGTTCTATAAGCAGTAAATTATTTAATTAGGTTAAGTAACGTGTAAGGCATATTTTTGTCATTTACATTTCTGAAAATTATTATAAGATATATTTTCCTAATTAAGACAAAAGAAACTAATTGAAAAAAAGAATAGTGGTAATAGAACCTATATTAAAGTGTCCAATTGACCTCTAAACATTAGCAAAAATGTGCGTTGAAAACGAATTCTTATGACTGATGTGAATAGCAGTCCTAATGTCAATTATATTTATATTAAACGATGCGATTGCAACCATAAACGTTTCAATAATACAAATTACTAAAATTTTAAAAAATGCA
>DVPR01000226.1:0-15486 GCA_018239345.1 Oxynetra stangelandi
TACAAATTATTCTATTATGTCCATTGGGAGGTGGTAGCCACAATTTTGATGGACGAATAGGGACCGATTTCAAATATTTTCATCATCAATGTATACAAACGATAATCAATATTATTTCAAGGACTTTATTTTTCACATCCACCCAATACTGCGAAGACACCTCGCTCGATACCAGTCGATTTTGGAACTCGCCGCCCACACCACAGCATGGTAATAAATTAATGTGAAATTAACAATTCAGTGCACCAGGCGTGCAACAAAAAATCCATTGTTGATAAATAGAGCGAACATTATTTCGCAACGCCAGACTGCATTCGGCACCAGCCTCTAATTCTAAGTATGCTCTGTTTGGAAGCAATATCAATATCGGTAGTACGTACGGAGGTGTATGCTGTGCATTGTTTGCCTGCACTGATGCCCTTGGGAGGGAGACAGTATACAGCATCGTACACCGTAATCGCGGGTTATTGCCTACTGCATAGGTACTGCATGACGCACGTACATACATATGTATATACTAACCATCATACATCGTTTTCAAGAATTGTTCCGAAGTAACATTGGCTCACTCTATTTACTAATATTAACGTTTAGAACTCGGCACATAGCTCCCCTTGGTAAACGAGTGCGGTTCTTTCTCAATTCGTTCGCCCGCTCCAGAGCCTCATGCAGATACCATCTTCAATTTTGTAGACGATTTTACCCTATTCTTTGCAATTTACGCAATGTAATTATTTCAATATTTTCGCAATTATTTCAGCCAATAAATTAGAATATTTGAGAAACAAGAGTAAACAGAATCAAATCCCATTTATTTTTACTGACTTCTTATTTTTTTCTTTGAATCGCCTACCTCACACGTTTCTCGGTTATTACCAATAAATCACTTAATACCAAACAACCAACTATATAATTATGACTGATGTACAAGAGAAATAACGATAATATATAACTATTGTTATTAATCCCGCGTTTAATATGATTTTTGTTAATGTCAATATGATTTTAGGATTGAAGGATGCTAAATACATTTTAAAACAATAATCTTCAGCGTTTTCTATGAAATTTTCTATTTATTTGAAGATGACTTATTGCACGAAGTTTCCACTATCATAGTGCGTATTCGTCAAAAGTGAATGTAGGGAGTGTCTCAAGGTCTCTCAGAAGTGTGGCTACACACTGCAACACGGACCTATGTCGGACGACCCGCACTGCTCCATTGATGACTAGATGTTATAATTGAGATGAACGTTATCTTAAGGAAATTCATCAAATTTGTTAGTGCAATAGCGCAGGACGCTAACCTTTGGACGGACCTGACTCATAAAGCTGTTGAACCGAATGGACGTCTTTAATTTGGTTCATAACTAGCACGAACCAGTGCTAGTACAGTTGGTTCGATATTAATTGTGCAACGCTCTAAAATCAGTTATCCGGTGGATAAAGAACATATGTGTCAAGTCAACTTTTCTTTGTGATTTTGTTTTGCACCACGACTGTGTTTAAATGATAAATATATACCTGGGATTATGGTCAGGCCAAAGCAGGTACCGTCTGCTCTTCAATGGCTGATAGCTAGAATTAGAAATAGCGCGCATTTTACCAAACTCGGAATTCAGCTTAGGTAGTCAGTTAACAGCTGTTAATCGTTTTTGAAAGCCGTTAAGCTGGAAACCGTTAACCCAACAGACGGTTAAGCGACAAGTTCATTTACTATGATTAGGGCCAATATTCACTACAGCAGAATGTTAGTTGAAGAGCATGTGCTACTTACAGGGAAAAATATTTCAAATTAAGTCAAATTTATTTTAACATAAAAAATATATAAGCAATTAAATATCAAATTGAAAAATAATTTACACGTGCACCAGTGTATAGACATATAGCCCATGTAGGCATATACATATGTACATATTGACGTGTGAACTATTGTTCATTAATTATTCATTAAGCTATTCCGTCCTCCGTACTAAGTCGTACTGTATCTATGCGCCTGATACGGACGATTTAATTATGCTTAAAGTCAAATGCGAGTATCCTTTTCAAATAACTATTCAAGGTCCTTGCTGTCTCCATAAACATTTCATTTCATATGAAAATGAAAAGTAAATGAACGAATAACTTTCCACGTACCGCGTTAACATAACACATGCAAATGTCGAAACTTTCTCGCGTATTAACCGAGAGCACGGTGCTACCGGGCATTCACCATAGTTCAGTCGTTTGAAATAATAATCCCATTTAATCGTTCCACTGTTGCGTTGCTTTAATATACATGTACATATATTCACAATAGGCGTAAAGAATATGTCAATATGTTAGTTCCGTCATTTTAAACAAACACGCATATAACTGTGCAATCAGAAATAATGATTGTAATTCCAATAATATACGGCCCTTTGTTTTCAAACTAAAACATCGTGTGTTATGTTTACCAGACAATTTTACATCCAGACATTGAATAAAGACAAATAATTTTCCTCGATGGGGATCAAACTCACACAACACCGTCCAGCAGTTACGGCTGCTAACCACTGAACCATCAAATAACTTACTGTCTTATTGTAGCTAATAAAACTTAATATAACAAAACTTATAGTTTGACATTCCCGGGTATAATAATGGCTAAGCGATTGAAAAAATAATAGCCTATACACGTCACAACGCCAAGCTACAATACTGTCTGCGATTGTTGCGTCAAGATCGGCATCCATTGAGTTCCAATTGCACGAGTCCAACAGTCCCCGATGAGTTTATACTTGAACCGATTCTACAAGCAGCAGAACCATTGTGATCTTGTTCTGCCGAGGCCGAAACCGTATACGGGTCCATTGCCTCTCAATCTGTGTTATTGTGCGGCATTCAACATCCATTGTGCTGAGATGGAACGAGCATGAGAATCAGACTCAATGTGACTTTGACGGTCTGTGCAAGTACATTATATTAAAATATATTAAGTTGTTATTGAAGTTTTGTATGGTAATACATTTGTTGTTTTCACTAATTAATATATCTACGTGGTATACTCGCCAACCAGGTACTGTTTCAATAAGGATAGCTATTGTAACACTGATACTAATATAAAAAGGAATAAACGATGAATAGAATTCAAAATGAATTGAAATTTTGTTATATTTCATACATTGAAATTTAATGAATACATCATTACATAAAGAGTATAGGGATTGACGTAATTATGATTATTGTCTGAAATAACTGTATTATAATATTAAGTATTCATGTAACATAGAAATTTCTTTGTGAATATACATTTTTGCCACGTGTTTGTAGAACGCACTCATTCATTTGGTTATATATTAATGTGCGTCGCTCGATGCTGACGTGGCTCCGGGCCCTGGCTGCGGCTCGTAGGGTCCATTCCGATACGGGAGGTAAGTATTTTAGTCATGAGCAGAAATGAAAATTCTTGTTCTGGGTTTAACAATATATATTTGTCTATATTTATATATACATGTGTATGTATTTTGCAGGAATCTTTTCATTAAAGCGCAGCCCTTGCCTAGTCTGGAACAGACGACCGTGTGTGATGTTGTTCCAGCATGTTAACATTATACTATTAATTATCGTTATATGTAGAATAAAGTTTAAAGGAAGGTTGAAGTGTTCAAAAGAAGCACAATAATCCTTTATCGAAACATCGTTTTAAGTCCTTTGAATAACTGTACAAATGAACACAATATTGTACGATGTTCAATTGATATTGATTTATGTGACGATAATACGTATTAAAGTGATTGTTATTAATTGAGCCACAGATCGCGCGCCGTATGGGCGCAGCCGTGAACTACGGCGATCCCTGACTGATGACCCTTCACTTTGGAGGGATAACGGGCTGGATGCGTACTGCAAGGGATAAGAGAGATTGTCATCAACTACAAGAGAGTATCTGCGTCTTACTTATATAGATGTATTGAAAAACCAAAGAATGCAATATGACATAATTTAAATAAATGCTTAAAATTATTAATAATTATAATCCGGAATCGAATATTGCATTTAAGAATATTAAGTTGAATTTTTTTTTTATATCTACAAAATTATTTCATTTTATTTTTTACTGTTTATTTACCTAAACCTAAAACTAGTTTATTCAATATTTGTTCAGTTCTAGTAAGAGGAGGTAGAAAATGAATCCGTCACAATCATCACACCCTGCAAATAGACACTCGTATATAGTCGCGCTTAAAATACGTATATCTGTAATATCCCGGAACAGAGCAGTCAATTTACAAAAGTGGTAAAGTTCTCATTGCTAATCCAAATCCGCTAGCTGCCGTAACTTGGCCCGCGGAGTAAAAAGGGTACTGGTGGCAACGGAGCGCATCAATCCGTTCCGCCGGTGGTGACCACTATGAGTGATTTAGGTGCTGTCGGCGCAGGGTTGTCTGTCTCCGACGTACCACACGTACACAGCAAATCTTCTTTTAAATTGTTCATTATAATACAGTATCACTGTCATACTATTATCCTAAATATAAAAAAAAATTTTAGAGTATATTATTACATAGAAGAAACATTGCTTTATACAATCAGCACTAAATCTGTTTGAATATTGACCACATTATAGGCATACTACTGGAAAATATCCTTGTTTAGACCATATTGACAGTGTGCAAAAAGCTTTAACGTTAAAATTGAAAATGTTTGCCGATATTCTACACAAGTTCCACAAAGATCAAATGCTTTATACATACATTTAGACGAATTCTATTTGTTTCATATAAACATTTTTCAGTACATTATGTCAGGAGCGCACACATATTGAGTAGATGTCATTAGATATGTATTTCACAAACGTGCATTCCTTATTTAGTGCCGGACTATCACCTTCCTCAACAACAAAATCATTTATTTACATACATACATTTACACACATACAAGTATTTGTTATTAATAACTGCGACTTACCTGAAACAACTTCACGCCAATTTGATGTTCCGTTATAACGGAACGACACAAATGCGGCAGTAGAAAAGTTCCGCTATAATTATCTATAAAGAAGAGGGCGGAGAATAGCAAAGCATTGCAGTATTCTCACAATTCCGTAGGAAACGAAGAAAAATTTCAGTGTTCACCTTGTAATCATCGATACATTATAAATACACAAAGTTTCCGCACTGGCGAGTCCCTACACTGTATAATAACAAAGTGAACGCTATTAAGCTGTTTAAATATTACTGCTATACTTAGTAAAAGTACTAGCACTTTACTCACTGCTATTATCTGTACTTATCCGATCTAAATCTTCAAGACTTCGGTGTTATTATTTAATTGCAGTTTTAATTGAAATTAACTTCTTTTGTCATTTAGTTTGGAAAATTGTGCATCGTGTAAACGTACAAGAGAGTAAAGATGTCTGTGTAAATTGAGTTATTATTGTAAAAATGTGGTAATACAGATCATGAACTATCTGTTTACAAAATTTTATATAAATCGGACCCGCCGTTTTTGCTTGATATAGTAACAAACGTGCATACATCCAATCATTGAAACTTTCACTGTCCTCAAACTAACATATACTGCGGGTCTACTGTTACCAACACTTCCAATTCCTGCGTTCTCATTTATTACCTATGAATACTGATTCATAGTATTACTAATAACTTATAGATATTGACTAAGGCAACCGAAACTATCAATCTGAATCCTACTGCCCTATTCGGGGTTGCAGATATCCAAGGGCGGCCATTTGTGGCTGCTGTCTCCTCAATTATTGAACTAGCTTTTATTATTCTGGTATTGCATCATAATCATCGCAGCCAACAAATCCAATCCGGCTGTTGAACACGGACAGTCCACTCATGATAGCTCATAGTAGTTAAAGCCGCAGTACAAGTTGCCGACGAAGTGGGTGTTAGCAGACTTTGCATTACTTTTAGAGTAATACTCGGAAACGAACCGGTTCTTCCAATCAATGGTTACCAAACATTCGACCCTCAAACCCATACAGCGGGGGCTCAAACATAAATTTAGTCTTTTATTGTTTGCTACAGTTGCCTATTCCGCAATCGATTTTTCGAATTCACAATTTAAATTTTTAGATTCTTGATTAAACTTCGATCTGCGTCGCATGAAATGCCGCGTACTTTCAGTAAAAAATATTGAAAATGACAAAACTGTGAGAGCGTCTTTAAATGTTTATATACACAGTGTCTATGAGTTTGATTAAACCACTCTTGTTGTGAAAACAAAGAGTTTTCTATCTAGGTAGCCAAGTTTTCTAAAATGCAGACAAACCAGGCTATTACTTTAGGAACATGATAAAACTTGCAAAATCGTATACTAAAACTTCTTGCCCCTAATGAATATTATAATCGCCAGAACATAAAGATACCGAAAGATGTACAACCGATTTTAATTGTATATATTTCGTCACATCGGATTTAATTCAATCAATGTGCAAGAGCGCTGGTGACAAGCCGGTGTGGACAGCGAGTGACAATCGGATGGCGTTGTAGTTACGAGTATTGTAATTGCTATATTAGACCGAGTCATGCGGGTTGCTGGCCGCGCCGGGGCATGCAACCTTTTCGAACCTCGGATATGCTTCGAACGGCATGGACAAAGTAGGTGCTTAGAATATAAACAATTGCTATAAAACAGACTATATCAGGAATGACTTTTCCGAGTAACAATATTTATTGTTACCAGCTTTTTTTATTTAATTACATCTGATAGAAAACGTCAGCATGCAGGTTAGTATAAATTTTAACAACTGCGGTTTTTGCTTTCTTCTTAAATTAATTGTTGATTGAATGACCGAATACAAGTATTTACTGCGTTGAGATGAAATAGGTTCTAGATAAGTTTGCGGGTTTAATGTTTGTAACGCAACACGCCAATGGTTCGCTCCTCCCGGCGGACCGGCAAATGTCCGTCGGCGGGGTGTTATGGTGCGAACTAATCGCTACGAGTGCTGTTTAAAATCATCCAATTATGAATATTGGCCCTCGGAACCCATCGCCGACATTAAAATTTATTTGTTGGTCACGCAAAAGTGTTGCCAGCATGACGTTAATAATTGTAGGTTAGTTCCGAAATACAAAATTAATGTTATTACACGAAGAACGAATATGTTTATGCTGTGAACAACCGCAGGCAGTACTGCAGGAGTATGTAATACTGTAATGTTAATATGTAATAGAAATATGCTGAAGAAACAGCCTAAATCTTTGAGGTGCTACTTTTTGGGAGCCAGACCACTATCGTGCACGGTGATGTTTCAACTAACTACATGTTATTAACTTCTAAACCAACCTGGAAATTACCCATTAGTAACTATCCAGTCAGATTATAAAAATGCCCGTGTAAGCAGTAGGTACTCGGGATAATATGCCAGTGGCACCTGCTCAAGGATGGATTGCGCCCTGAGTAACTTATACGTTTTGATTGCCATATTCAATAATAATAACAACATCTTGGGAAAGTTCCACACACGACCATCTGATCTCAATCTAGGTACCTAATTAAACTGTGCCTGTATCATGGTAACCAGACGGTTAACAAACTGCATGCATACATACATACCTATAAATATACTCGCATACTTACACACATATGTTTTTACACTGAGACATATTTGTGTGACTAGAACAAATATGTGTCCAGGGTGGGGGTTGAACCCACGACCCCCGGCAGTGTAGTCACGTTCACTACCCACTGTACCAACGGGCCAGTCAATGCATAAATACCCGATTGCACGAATGACGTTGCTATCAATATTGTTAAAAAAGTAATTTGTTGAACAAGAATTTTTTGTGTTTTATATTTTGTGAAAAAAATATGTAAATATGTGATTTTATTTAAATCCTGATAATGTTTAAAGAAAAAAATTACAATGTTAAAAAGAAAAAATACTAGAAATGTATAAATTTAAATATATTTATCGGCAATTTTTCCTACCTCGTATGACTGTGACGCAGGATTGATTTGAAGAGTTTTGGGTGTAGTACGGTAAATAAGTTGTTTTTAAATTGTTGTTAAAAATGCGCTTTTAATATGTAACTACACATCATTCCTATTTTATTGTCTTTATCATATAGAAATTAATTTCTTACTATGAAACGTTATGGTCTTTGACTGACGCATGGGAACACTACTAATTTTGTTTGTTTTTTATTGTTACTGTACATTATTATATTGCAATTTATGAATTCACTACGTCGGATAACCATAATATCGATCACGGGGTGAAAATAAAAACCTCAAATGCGATAATTTTTAATTATCTTATCAGCAATAATGTCCCTAAATGTAGACGATTAAGTCGCCCACGTATGGCTATATAAAAACACCTGTCATCAATCATATACTCTTAAAATATCTTTCATCATGATTTATATGGAACGACAATTTTAAATTTGTATTTAATGGCTATCGGAATTGTAAGTATAGCCAATAAATAATAATTTCGTCTAATTTTTATTCATTCCGAATTATAGCCAATTTTATTAATCGGCTACATTGTTGTCCACAAAACTCCAGCAAACCTCGCGTTAAATCGCCTCACAAAACAGACACGCATTAGGCGAGCAACAGCGTCTTGAATAGTAAATTGCCGTCCCTTATTGTGGCCAATAACGATCAGTTGGCTAGAGGCCCAATTACCGGAGTTAACCTCCGCGAGGGGTCACAATCTAATTTAATAACCGCGCCAACGACGCTAGCGACCTCTGCCCACATATCTTACAACTACGTGGCTCATGATTTTTTGTGATGTTATTGTTTTGTGCTGTTTTCTTATATATGTATGTACTGAACGATTTTAAATCTATCGTTTACTCACCCTATATGATATATCCTTATCAAATCAGAATTCAATATGTAATGTAGAAAATATTAGTATCAATACTTTACAAAAATCTAATAAATTTCTATATCTCTATTGATGTCATTTATGATGGAGTTAAAGAAATAAACAAATATTTTTTATCTTAAACAAGTCCTCGCACAGCTGCCATCTATACGCATACCTAATTAATTTGAAATTGCTTTAAGACTTCCATAAATGTCCCGATTAAGTGATCATTTTAAAGAATTCAAATGTTTAAACTTCCATGAAGCTATAGTTCAGTGTTGCCACAAGAAAACAAACGTAATCGGGCGACATGACAGGTTCAACCTGGTGGCAGGGGTCACAATCTAATTCAATAACCGCATAGCGAGGACCTCCGCCCACATTCGTTTGTGCCGAGACTAACTAATCAACGGACGGTCCTCATTCCTGCAGGATATAACGATGACATACGTGAATGTTATGAGCGTCGCGAGTACAGGCGTCCTTTCAAACGTGCAATTGTTTCCATTTGAACAGATAACAACTATGTCCAGACACCGCAACTCTTGTACCATATCATTTTGTATTTAATAAGATTATCGAATCACAGTCGGACAGATTATATATAAAAAAATACAGATAATGTTAATAAACAAGTGAATATATTCGGCAATAATTTCATAATAAATATTCTCATAGACAGACAATTTCCAGTTTTCAAAGCAATAATTTTCTCCGTCAACTTTCCGAAAAAATACAATATACACCTACGCATACTACATATTTGTTAATAAAATGTCGTCGCGCAATCGAAACGGAAAAAAAACAAAAGTGAACAACAGACGCGGCCTCGCTCGGTCCACTCAAAATCATTCAGCCCGTAATTATCCCTAATCGTTCACAGAAAATATCCAATTTCTTACGATTGTGTTGTGCGCAAATATTTTAAAACATATGTAATATGATACAGGGACACGCGATACCATAATTACTGCAAACAATATCACTTTATCTGATCTCCAAAAGCTGATCTGCTCTTGCGTAAATTCAAATCGCTGATAGCATTGGACCATCGTATTCCAGTAAGTTCTTACCGCAACAATAAAGCGTGTTTAAGCTTGAAAAAGCAGAGAATTAAGATTACAATAGCTGCACGGTTTTATTCCTGATAACGTGATTATTCTAATACTGACGTCGGCAACCTATGACCCGCGGATCACCTACTGACCAGTTTGATAATTTCAAACGACACACCCAAGGCTAGAAAAATAAATTATAAAACATAAACAGGAAACAAATATTGAGCAAATTAAAAAAATTAAAATAGATACTAACGACAACTTTTTGACTTGATTACCATATATCTTAAACACATGCGTGTTTATGTCACGGGATCCATTTTGCTTACAAAGTTGATATATTGCTATAAGACGGCTGAGGCAAGGTGCAGCGACATTGCACGACAGCCACGGCCAAAAATGTTGCCGATCCCTGTCCAGTACATTGATTTTATCTTGGATATGCTAATATTACAAGTAGCCCCGTTATTGTCTATTATTATTTGTATATTAGAGAAATAAAATATACTATTTCATCAATTCAGGTATTTAGCATAGAACATAAATAAGCATAATTTCGTTTGAAAATCTATTCATTACAGGTATTTAGTTATGATAATAGCGGTGCTGCTTTCTTATCGTTACTAAGTCTTCCATTTCGCGTTTGAAAATAGAAAAAATAAGTATCGTATTTCAAGTGGATTGAACGTCACATTGGAAAGGAATGCCTATTTCACAATTCAGTTTCTAACTTTATAAACTCTGCGCGACTATAGTAATGCAAGTCGTTGAGTACTAATAACCATAGAATTAAAAAGTCTTGTAAGTTGTAAAATACACATGCATTTGTAGGATAGTAAAAGCGTGCAGTTTGATTACCAAACTAGACATTATAAGTAAGGAAGAAATTGGGGACCTTTCCATATTATATTGTTTTCAATGATTTATATACTGTACATATTATTATTCAGTAAATGCTATTATACATTACTAGCCGACGCACAATTGACTCTCAAAGAAGGACATCAATTTATATTCAAAATGTATTTGACAATGGTTGTATTCACAAACTAAGCGAAACCACAAACAATTTAAAACATAAAACTTGCAATTCGAACAAATAACACTTAGTAAGTATATAAACAGTTCCGTTGGCTTCGAATTTGTATATTGTTTGAGTTAATTTATAATATCCACAAACACTTTTTGTGGCTGGAGTCAGACACGCTTCTAAGAAGGTATCAAATCCGGTCGTGTTTATAACATCTCAATCCGACGGCGTGCAGGTGCCTGTAAAGGCGCGTACCCATCGTACCGAGCCAAAAAATAATTTAAAAAAAAAAGCTACTTTGAATATTTATTTTAACACATTTTTATTCAGGCGTAAACATACTGACTCGATGCTTGGTTACGGTGCCTAATTCTGTGGTTGTTTTGTTCCATTATGGTTTTTGTACCTGTTTTAAGCCACTGACAGAGCTTCAGTTGCTATTTTTAGTGAAGAATGTACTTAGTAATACAGGCATATTATGTATGTTTCCATATTATTATAAAAAATACTTAACGCATACTACTACTTACCTTTATTCTGTAAATGCAGAAAAAGAAATTCTTAATTTATTCAACAATATTTTGTGCCGAGAAGTAATCCCATGAAGAAATTTAACGAACTACAAAATCAGGCTTTTTTAATCTTATCTTAAATAATGAAAAAAACATTGCACAGATTAACCAGACAGCATGTAACTCAGTCATTTCGGTAATGATCAAAAGTAATCAAAGTTTTACATGTACTCTCATATAAGATTATTATTAATTGCCACCAGAAGACCGAACCGTTATCGATAATTATTTCGATACAAGCGATAGATGTTCTATCGGTAGCTACAAAATTACCTTCTAAATATGAATATCACTATCGGGTAACTGTAATGACATAAATCCGTTCAAATATTTCCATTCAACGAGCAACGTGATGCAAATTGTGGTACTAATATACTTTAATAACTAAATCCAATCCGCCGCAATAAATAAAGACAAGTATGAGATTATTATCCATCGCTTCAGATAACGTTTTCACAAATCAAATTAATAAAAGAAAGGAAATCGATAGTCCACCTTCACGCGGCGCACTTTGATCTCAACGATCGATCCCTTTGATGTTGCCGACGCGACTGGTTCTCGTTAGGCGTTTGTTAAAAACCACACTAAACAAGTTTAGGTCGTAACGCTGAAACGTAACGTAACTGTTGGAAAATATATGATTTGATATCGGGCAAGCGCGCGACATAGTCGTGCGACAGAAAAATAACGCGAACACGACTCTCCTCTCTTTGTCTCCTCGTAGTTATTTCAAAGCAATATCAGGGTATCCATATCTCATTTCTCACGTTTTAAAACTTTCCATGCATAAAAAAATGCTGAGGGATCGACCTATTTTACCGAAGATGGATAAATTCCCGAGGATGATAAATTAATAACATCATTTTTACCACCACTTAATAGTTATTAGATATTAAAACCTTTCGGTAAAAGATGCAGGCTAGATGGTTAATTCCAATCCTTTGTATAGCTATTTGTAACATGCCATTAATGCGTCTGCGCATAAAACAACAACTACGACTTCTACAATTTTTTATCGTGATCATGCGTGCAGTTGTTGAATCACGATTACATTGAAACTTTAAAATCAGGAAGATTGGTAAAATAGGTCATCGAGTGATTGTTTAGAAATGGTCCAAGATTGGTCATCAACTTCAAACGGCGGGCGCACTATTCCTGTTGGACAATTGCAGAAAAAATAAATAAACAGATATTTCGCCGAAACGAGTGCCCCTAAAATGTTATGAAACAACATCACAGGGACTGGAGGAGTTCATAACGCGTTGAAAATGTTTTGTAAACAACTCTCCGTGAGGCTCTGTAGCGCGGCTACATTAGCCTAATGAACACGGCATGCGCGGCCGCCGCTCCGGACACTGACGATGTGTATATCCTCGTTAATAAACTTTCAATAGTACCGGTGTTCCAGCTATGCAATGATTTATCTCTTTCGCGCATCATATTTAAATTAAATCGCACTGAACGGGGTAGTCGTTCAACTCAGAAATTCAACGTTTCGCAAGATTAAGACTGAATATATGGTGATTTCGTGAATAATTATGAATTTCAGATTTAGTTGTAGAATGGCCATGACCCACCCTCGCGTCATAAAAAAAACTTTTAATACGAATAAATATTTTATATTGTTTATTCACCAAAATTATCTAATCATATATATATTATTATTGGGCCATAAAAATAAACCGGGTTTTAATTTCAATAGAAGCCTATAGAAACCAACCTATTTTCATTTCAAATAATAGTTTTCGTCAATAAATAATTGCATGTATTGAGACCCTCAAAGCATGAGGCACGGTGAAGCTCATCGATCTGACACAATATTGTAAGTAAACGCGACATTTTGTATAACGATATTTATGAATGAACACAATACCAATTATTAGTTAGCACACAAAATGGTAGTTATGGGATAAATCCGCAAAGCCCATTCACTGATCACAATGTCGTAAGAATAACATCCTTCTAAAGGGTAAATCTCATTGGAACCAATGTGTGCAAATACATGCGTGTATAGAATAAACTAAATGTGAACAAACAACACAAAAGAACCAAAATGGACAAACTATGAATACTTCCAAAGGTGGCCGGACATTGTCGCAATAAGCTCCTTTGGGAAAGATTAGCAATTGACAAACAAAGAGTGAACAATTTTGTATATGCACTAAATTTCTTCATTCATAATCTTAATTTGTGGCCAGTCATAGTATATATGGTCGTTTAAAATATCCAAGTATGTTGTTCCAGTATTACCCCATATTGAAGAATATACCTAATTAAAAGTAATAGAATATTCGAATATCGGTGTTTGCTGTTATTGACAAGCGACATGAAAACTGGTTCCCCGTTTTATAAATTCAAATGAGGCGGTCGGCTAATTTGAACGCAATTACGTAAACGACACGAAAAACTTTACACAGCCAACAAAAACAGTTAAAGCCACATTTAGGGCCCGATTCCCGATCTCAGAGCGCACGACGTTACCATATATAACCGAGATTAGCCCCTCGGTCCGTCGGGAAGTCGTCGCTGGGAGTGAACACGTAAAACAGGACGAAACGGGTTAATCCGCGACCCGTAATCCTCTAACATATGTTTTTGTCGTTGCGTTTTGACGTAGATTTACAATTATTTACCAGAAAGTCCCGCCGCACGCCGCCCGTGTCGCCGCGCGCTAATCCGCGGATTACCTCGCTCGTTGTTTATCGCCCGCCGCCGCCGCGATTGTTGCAGCGGAGACAATCCTCGAGGAGATAACACAAGCTAAAACAAGATGGTCGCGTGATTTATCGCGAGGTGCGTACGGCGCAGCTTTTCACAATATTTCTAGCGCAAGATGTTTTGTGTCGAATGAGAGATGGCCGGGCTCACGCGGATTATATCGGTTTCGTGTTACGAGTGACATGTTTTTGTTGGCAGCGCTGCGTACGGCTATTTAATTTTTGTCAGCTTCGGCAAACGACATTTGGCAGAGCTCATCGATTCGCTTCTTAATAAATATTTAGATATTTCGAACGCAACTAAATGCTAAATCATATTTTTTCGTTATTTTGTTACGAACTCGTGCAAGCAGCATCGAGTCTATTTCAGTATAGAACAGCTGAAAACATGTTAAGTGCTTTAACATAGAAACGGTCTTACATTTATCTTTTTCATATTAATTGGCAAGCTACAGAGAAACTAACTTTACTATTAGATAATGTTGGTTTGGTAATACTATCTATCAATCATCAACTAATATTTTAAGATTTCCGAACAACAATTCACCAATTGATATTGTAAATATGTATAGTACGGCGGAAGAGAAATATAAAAAAATATATTTTACAAAATATCTTAGATATAGACATTAATATTACAGAATATAAATGAGGTCAACGTGAGACCATAACGCGTCGAAGCGAGCAAGGCGCGAAACGAACCCAAAACGAACTTGTTCACTTTAACTGCTTGGAAATAAAACGAGTTGCAATGTCTCCCATTAACGTCCCGACTCGCCCTCACACTAACAACGGCTAAGCGTAAAGAATTACAAAAACCATTTTTTTAAGCAGAAGTAATATTTATACAGGTCTCACAGTTATATTAGATGCAATATGTTATAATTTAAAGAATATTAATAGATAGTAACAATTGTTTGTAAGATTTCATACATTAATTCAATTAGGTAATACTTTACTATATATTTTTCTGAATAAAAAAAACAAAAATGATTTATTGATCTATACAATGTAGATTTAGATTTTATTACGTTCAGAGCACCTAGAAGGTAATATCATTTTCCGTAGCTTAACAGAATGTAGATATAGAAACTTTAATAAGTTAACATTGTAAGCAAAGATGTTAATCAAAAAATAAAAAATAAGTATTGTTTCTGAACTTGTAAATGCGAGGCACGTACCTAAATTTTAAACATAAAGGTGACACTTAATTCAATCTAAGTAAATCGTGGCATTTGATTATCAACGAGTGATCCTGATAATAATCAACAATCGACCATATCCAAGCGTC
>DVPR01000227.1:0-15471 GCA_018239345.1 Oxynetra stangelandi
AAAATAAATTGGTTTTAATATTACTTTTGTTTTTTTTTATGAATTTTTCAAATTCGCAAAACTCCGAGGCCCACCCTTTATAAACAAACGTACTTGACGAAAACTGAAACGTACGGCAATAAAATTACTTGAACAGTCGAATTTAATTTTTGTTCCCGCGAGTGATAATTGTCTATGGGTCTTTAAATACCGTATTTTGTCGAGAGCAAAGGGTAATTGGGTAAATGCATTCACATATATTCGTTTTGAAATATTGTCTACTAATTTTTTTGTGAAATATAATTTTGGAGAACCCAATTTGGTAGATAGAACCTGAATAAGGTTCGTACCACCGCCACACCGATTTCTGCCGTGAAACAGTTGTTATTGTAGCAATCAGTGTTTCGGATTGAAGGGTTGGTTGCCGGTCCACTTGTTTACTAGAGCCGACCATCTGATTCCTCAAGATGACAACACGCCGTCATTAGTAGCTGCTGCTCTTGCTGTCCGATTCCACCGGCGTCTGTTGCTTGTATCGCGACAGCAAATTCAAATTCAAATTGTTTTATTCATTATAAGGTACACACAGATACACTTAATGAATGTCATAATATTGATAGTCGTACCTCGGCTTTGTGCGCCCTTCGGGCTATAGTAGACTAATACTTTTTGTCTTAGTTTTAATGAGGTCCATCCAGCGTTTGCGTCATCTTCCGCGGGGCCTCTTTCCCTCTATACCCCTGAACCACGAGCCGCACCATAGCGTTCCCATTTCGGGTTATATGCGCGAAATACTGTAGTTCTATCTTTGGACTATTCGTCAATTAATATTATCACTAAATTATTTGTTAGACTCTTGGCAAATCATCATAAAAATAAATGATTAGAATTTATGCAATATTTTACCCGAATAGATGCTGCAGGAGAGTACGAGTAAATATGGCATAACTACATAGTAACATCAAGCCGTTTGTTTATTGGGGGTGTTAAAAAAAAGCATATTTTATTACGATAAATTTATTATCCTTTTATGGTTTTTCAACAACACTAATCAGGTTTATTTTAAAGTCATATTACATACATTTTAGAAAAATGTGTAAAACCAAAATTATTTCTCTATGTTTGATGACTAAATATTTAATCGATTATATAAGTACAGTTGATGTGTTTTATTGTAAAAGTAATGACAATGGGATCTAATAGTTTTGTTATAACTTAATTATTGAATATAATATGTAATTTTAAGATGTTACAACGGTTCAGCATCAGCAACACTGATGTTTGAAAAGTAAATAATGTACTGATGTACCTATATAGACGTGTAAGGTAATTGCCTCCGTTAGATTCAGAGCACGCACATACCAGCTAAAATTGATTGGCGTTTAATTAAAATGTCACGCATGTTAAACGTGTGTTAGTACGCTTTATATCCGTGATTCGACGATGATTCTAAACTCATACAGCATGATTGTAGCTATATATTCAATAAATATGTTACATGATATGCATGATATTTTTTCGTTTTGCTGATACTTCTGTGAATGTAACTCATGTAGAATCTTTGGTTAACGTAAATATTATTTAGGGCTTATCATTGTGCTACACATATTATGTCTATGTCCATGCATTATCGCACATTAGAGATTATGAGATATACCTATGGAAGAAAAGAATACCATAAATTGAACAAAAAGCCAAAATTGACTCTCCTTAATGAAATTACATAAGTTATATTCGGTCGACTTGCAAAAATGCATCTCTTGATTTGGAACGTAAGCTGTGACATTTTAATCTATAATTCCCATAACAATGACGATAAATGCGTCGCCCTCCTATTTTTTTTTACATCAAACTGACATGAGATCTGTTGAAATGTCAAAATTAAGTGTAGTATTGTGATTGTTTTCGTGACCAGTTTTAATTCGTAGGTTATCGTGCTAGCATTTTAATTAAGATTTATTTGAAAAAATCTGATTATACAATATTACGTACGATGTCAAAAGTCAAACTTAACCTGATAGTTGCTGCATGCGATAATATGGGCATTGGAACCAATGGCTCTTTGCCCTGGAGACTGAAGTAAGAATTTTTAAATATACGGTTTGGCGGGAAATTATCTTTTATATAAGTAACATCTTAGGTAAAAGAATTATAATTGAAATGCAATTATTTTCTGGCCTCTTTCAATCTTTATATCCCAAAATAAGAGGTTATAGAGGATGATACAAACAACTAATGAACGAACACAGGACGACTCCTTTGAGGATACATTTGCTTACATAGTTATTTAAGGATTTCTTATCCACTTAAGCAATTTTTAATTCAAGGCGTTTTTTATGTGCTATTACTAGGCCACTGTTATATTTTTATACTAGAATGAATGATTTAAATGAAAAATTAAATTCGCGGAGCGCTCTGTTGCTAATGGTTTAATATTTGTTGACGAAAACTGTTTTTCTTTTAGTGTCTCAATATTCAGTTTCTATGACAGTTTCAATCCGAATGGTGTAGGAGGTACATATGTACTGGTATAAATATTTCTATCTAGTTTTAATTCCTATTTTTGAGAAGAGTATGATACTCTTAGGCTTATATAGAGATGAGGGATCAGATTAGTACGTTCGGACACTGTCCTGTAAGTAATTGAGCCTATAGCCCCCAACTCGGCAGTTAACTGTTAGTCACCAGCGGGCCAGTAATCAAACTTGCGTAAATATTAACTCTCAAACAGATTTCATTTCCTGTAGTATTACTTTAATTACATATACAATATTTTATGCACTTCAACTTGCATTGATATTAATCTGTGTTAATAGAAAAGAAATGGCCTATTTCACAACTATGACCACAAAAGTGAAGGATCCGGAGAAGCTGAATGCAGTTATCATGGGCAGGAAGACTTGGGAGTGTATACCGGATAGATACCGTCCGCTGGTCAATCGAGTCAATATTGTTTTGACGCATAATGTTGAGGCGGTTAAGGAGAAGGTAATTGTTATGTATGCTGCGATAGCATTGTGGCTTAGCACACAGCCTCCTATGTTGTGGGTCTGCGGTTTAAATACAAACTTGGCTGACATGGTACACTATGGACTTATCTCTCTCGTGCTGAAAGGAGACCGGTGTCTGGCCGTGCAACTATAGAAGACTGATTATAAAATGTTATCTCCATTTGTACTCAAGAAGAGTCAGAATATGGATTGAAGAAATATTTATGTAAAATCTTAAAATGTACCCATATTTGTGTAAAACCTCTTCGTGTTTGTGCATGTAACAAAGTTGTTATGGGTGCTTCTTAATTTTTTTTGTTTCTGTAACAATGTAATAGTAATGTAGGTATTTGTGAATGAGTACTAAATACCTATCAAACAGCTCTGCATGTTATTTCTAGTGGAATTTAGACATTTTAGTAGTACAATGATTTTTTTTAGCTGTAATCAATTCCTATACACAACTATAACATGTGGACACAATTTAGATTTTGTGGTAGTTATATCTTGCAAAAAAATTTAATTTAAAAATTACTCCAAAGTATGCTACGTTTCCTTTGATATTGTGATGGGTCACCTGAGTTTTATTGAAATCAAATTAATCACCAAACTGTTAGAGCAGAACAAACTAATAAACTCAACCTCACACACACATTCACATTCATTCACATTCACACATACAAACTTACATTCCATTTTATGTTACATAAAACTCTCAGGAACAGTACCTGTCAAATATGTTATAAATTGATATCCTATTTGAGAAATGTATGATGTTCTTTTAAATTAAAATCTTTTAAACTCAAAATTTTGTGTGTATGTATTTATATAGATCATTCAGATTATGAAATACTTTGCCAGGAGTATATTGAACGTGTATTAAATTCATTGCCTTTCCATAGCGGATCACCAGCATTAGCCTTGGCATTCAAAAGTGAGAATATATGTATATTTTTTATTTGCTGTTTCAGGTTCACGAAGCTGTGGTTGTGGTACCGGGTCTGGATGAAGCCATTAGTTTCATAGAAACGCGCGACGATATAGAATCCACTTGGGTGATCGGGGGGTCGTCTGTTTATACGGTATTATGTCATAAGTATACAATTTTCCTATCTAAACTGACTACTCAATTATTATTTACCAGCGAGGCCTATAAGGGGAAATTACTCCAGGATTTCCTGATTTATCATTCACATTGCGTGAAAAAGCTGTTTCTACAAACACTATCTTTCTGTATATTAACTTGATATTGGTATCTGTTCCAGGCAGCGATGGAACACCAAAATTGTGGGAAAATTTATCTGACGGAAATACAAAAAACATTCGACTGTGATACTTTCTTCCCCAAAATCGACCAGCAGCATTTCCACCTTGTAGATGAGGAGGAGATACCAAGAGAAAGACAAGTGGAGGGAAATATCAGCTATTACTTCAGGGTATATAAAAGGTTGTAAAAAATCCCGTAATATATGAATTAGTCATTGGTCGAAGATCATCCAGTGGAAGGGCATGCTAACAGCGTCATTTGTTGTTTCCAAGTTAGTCGATACCAATATATGTATCTGTAACTGATTTCTGATGGGATTTAGTCTTACTTGAGATTTAATGTAGAGATTGATATGCATTGAATACGAAGGAGTTCATGGATTATAGGGACACTTGGCTTTAGACCAAGGGCATGCCATGACAACTCAGTGGTGATCTACGATTATAATATATAATAGTACGTTAGCGAGCAAAACCGCCGATTTTAAAACTAACTGTAACAATACGGTCACGACATCTTTGTGCCCGACATCGATGACATAATATTATTGCCTTCTGAACGCCGAATGATAGTGTTTTTTTACCTACCTGTTCGCTGCAATTGTATTCTGTAATTTTTATGGAACGGAAATAGCTCTATCCAGTGACAATAATAAGAACGTTCGAAACGACCAATCACCTGCTCTAACGCCCTAATTGTCGAGTGCTAGACGCTCGCTATCGAGCACGTAAAAATTTTGTACTCGGCACATGCTGATAGGGTTGTACAAAAGTTCTTTCACTTCTATAGCGTGTATAGTAATGTGCGCGTAATTTTGTTTCTGTGCTAACCCTGTGCCGCGGTGCAGCGCGCGCAGGGCGGTGACGTGGCAGCGAGGAAGCATTGCATTCAAGCAATTGTACAGCTTTAACGTGACTGTATTGTATGTATTTTGTCAGCTTTGCTTCGTACTTTCATTTCGCGTTTATAATATATGTAGTGTACCCTAAAGGTATATTCTCTCATACCACAAACAATAATGTTGAGTTACTATTTATAATTGTATAACTGTTATTTAAACTGCAAAAATGACAAATGCAATGAAAACTAGAAATGTAATTTTAATAATCAATGCCATACAACAATACTCAGTTACGACGTGCGGCGGTGAATTGAATGATGGGAATGAAAATTCCATAAGCAAAATATGTACGTTTCAAGGGTGAGCCTCGAGTCAAACTATTTTATATACTAGCTTCTTAATTTTTATACTCATATTTTTATTATAACTTCTACTCGGCCTAAAATAGAATGATTAAGTATAATGAATATACATATTTCTATATCGATATAAATAAAATATCTATGCTCAATTCATAGATAATAGACGCCTTGCAGTTTGCTATAATACATTCCGCATATATTTTCTGTATACTCCAATTGAATTAATATTTTTTATGTATTTTAAGTGTATTGAATTATATACTTTTTTGAATATTCGCCTACGTGTGCATGTATATATATATATATATAGGGGATTTCGAATATAATTGTAAGTCTTTAGTTAAGAATTCAATAGCGTGTTAACGGTTTTATATATACATGTATCAAAGGAGGAGGGATGGTTGTGGTTTCGTGTTATATTGTTCCTTGATATTTTGGATAATCAAGTGGATGGTTACCGGGTAAATGGCAAATTAATCTATTATGGCATATAAACCAATCGCAGCATTTGTATAATGGAAGTTATAATGCATATAAATGTCGTTTTGAACGTGTATTTTATAATATGAAGTTTATCACTTCAGTACCGTTTGTTATAAGTATAGTTGTAAATATTGTCTCGATGCAATTTATGATAGTAACGCGATGGTACGGCAAAGCAGTGGGGCGAGTATAGTGAGGTGGGATGGCTTGTGGCTTGCCATAGTTATGGATCCACCTGTATAAGTAAGTAGCCTCAAAATATGTTATGGTCATCAATAATGATGTAAATCTATATCAAATGCTTCCATATTTTGTACTGTTCCTAATAAACGTTTGAGAAGTAAAATATGATAAACATTTTTATTGAACAGTTCCTCATTTTAATTTGATGTAATTCTCATTTTGTTCGACTTGAGTTGGGCAATTTACACTTTCATAAACATTTGTTTGATATACTCACACAAATAGATGTAAGGAATCATTTTGTCATTAATAAATTTGACAGTTACCAGAAAGAAGGGTTATGGATATGTTTTCTATACTTTTATCTTTAAATCTTATATAGAGATAACAGAAGAAAACATCTGTTTAATATTATTTTTCCATTTGCGGCAAACTTGATAACTTTATACTACTAATATTATCACTGCTATAATAACCCATTTAAGTTTACTTGCTAAACATAGATCTGCTATCATAGTTAAAAGGGAATATTTCTTTTAAATAAAAGGCACATTAATTAATTCATAATTACTTTTAATTCGCTTTACCATTACATCAAACTTATAAGCTAATGACAGAGCCCCGTCTCAACGAAAAGTAATACTCAGATAGAAAATACTGTAACACAAGCACTGAGGCGATACTGTCAAAATTAACGCTAAAAATAGCATTTTAGTGCGAGAAATCATATGCTCAGGTCAGAAAACATACACTCAAGTATTGGAGACATGCCATGGGTGCCGTGAATCAAGGACATGTATTGAGCATAGTCAAATCAGGAAATATATGGTCAGGCGATTATATCCTTTAAACTCTTCTAAGTTAAGAAATACGACTGAGCATTTAATTCTCGCTATAAAATGCTCCGATCTAGCAACGATACTAAAGATATGGATCAAAAATAACGCGCTAGATCAGTACTATAAGTATAATGATAGAAATACTCAATAAAAGGAATTAAACATGAAAATTCTTACATATTAATATTTTTATTAGTTTTAAGATAACTACTAACCGTCCTTACACTGACCATTTCACATGTATTTTTTTATTGGAAACCTACTGCAAATCGATACAGTGTCATAAGATTAAGAATTCGATGTATACCTATTGTATTGCAGATCCAGATTTTAAAATAACATTTTCATGATGACTAAACGACTAAACATTAAAAATCAATATTAAAAGATGTTCGAATGAAACACTCTTTCTTTTATTTGCGAAGAATAAACTGTACCAAGTGTGTAAATATTAATAGCCAGTGAGCAGACGCAAAAAATGTGATTTGAAAAACAATCTCGAACACGACATCATGAAGGTGTGAGAAAGATACCAGTACTCACAACAAACACAAGTTTGATGTTAAATGAATATTCTATAGCGTATTAACCATTCAAAAACTTGTGTCGAAGCACTTACATATAAACAAGTATCGTGTAATTCGAAATGTCACAAATCATTTTATTTTTTTTGGATTTTTTTAAACATTTTTTGTTTTTTTTTTGGCTCAATCCCGGAGTGGGCGATACACGACGACATACATATTCATTAGATACAATAATAATAATAGCAAAATAAAGAATACGCTACGTCAGTTTTGCTAAAACTCTTGGTTTTTAAGCGATATTTTCAAAGCTGAAGAAACCGTACAAAAAAATCCTCTACAAACTCAATTTTCTTTTGATTCCCTTAACAAAACTAATCTAAGAAGATATATTACGGCCTACCACTGGCAACATCGAGTGTTGCTACGCGCGCTACCTTAATATTTAAAGAAATCAAACGAAATTTGAGAGTCTACATAATAATATAAGAATAATAATACACTAAATATCTAAATACTAAAACGACTTGTTGACGCCATATTATGATCACTACGCAAGCCCAAAGTGTTTCGATTATGAGAGAATGTGCTTTAAATACTGCTTCTATAAATTTTTAAAACTGGCAATACCTGTGACAGCCGTCAATTAATCATACATCATGTCCGAAAGGTGTGATTATTTTTAAGTTTATGTATGTAACATTTTATATAATAATGAATGGAACAACATTAAATTTACAATTAAAGCGTGATCTCCATTTACATCCACATTAATTAGCTGTCACAATACCATCTACTGTACCGTGTAAGCTTTGATCAGCATTCAAAGTTATAAAATTGTAATGTCTCAAATAAAATCAAATCGCATAGTAACAAACTTGTAATTTAAAAACGAACTTTATTTCTTCTTTAATCTGAGAACAAAACAACTGACAGCAAAATTATGAAAACTATTGAGTCTTGGCAACACAATTTTCCAATTGTCAATACAGACCAAAGTCTTACACGGTAACACAAACCGATCGCTTCACCGATTTAGTTATAATTGTAGTGCATCAATAGATAATCAGGGTTGTTTATCTCCGCGGCGATCGGGGAGTTGGGAGGCAGGATCTGGAAGCCCAGGAACATGAAAGTGCGCAGAATTGTCACGCGGTCCTCGCGCGCTTTGTTCACGCACACTATCCAGCTGTAATTGGAGAAAAGGGTCATATCGATTATTGAAATAATATCTTGAGACACCTTGACTGGCCCGTTGGTGCAGTGGTTGGTGAACGTGACTGCTGCGCCGGGGGTCGTGGGTTCGATCCCCACCCAGAGCAAATATTTGTGTGATGAACACATTCAATTTGTTGTTTGGGTGTAAAAAACAAAAAAAAATATCTATATAAGTATATATTTATATGTATATGTGTCTATCAGCCGTCTGGTTACCATAACAAAGGCACAATTTAGGTGCCTACTTTGGGATCAGATGGCCGTGTGTGGATTGTCCCAAGATATTACAAATTACCTGCACTGTTGACATTATGTTATGGTATCTAAACGGTTGACAACCTACAAATATACAATTCACTATTTTGTAAATTATTTCGTGTCCGATAATTGTTAAGAGATTAGTAATAAATATTTATAATAATAATAAATAAGATCAATTTAGTTTTCATAACATGAACTTAATAGCAATAAGGTTGATAAAGGATGGTGGTATTTTTAAATATCTTTGTTGTGAAAGCTTGCTGTTTGAACCAGGTTTCTAAAAAAACCTGAGCCAGTTCTAATTAAAGTGGCAAATCTATCTATTGTTTATATTTGTATGTTTTTTATCTGCCTGGTTGTAAGCACATCCTCTGAACGAAAAAGTCACCAACTTATTTTAGCAGTCCGTTAAACTATACCAGGTGCCTGTATTGTAACTCTATCGCCGCAGCTGTGTATTTCCACATCGTGATAGGATAATACATACTGTGTACAACGCAGACGTTCCTCGGCAAAGTCGAGCAAGAACATAAATGCTTCCTTGCTGCCCGCCGCCAGTGAGTCAGGCAGACGCAGGTACATGACGTCGCCTTTCAGAACCTGGGTACGAAAGATATCTGTATCATTGCTTCATATAATTGCACACCAGTGGTATTGTACAATGCATGGACCTCCAATTATAAAGAACACCTCTTTGTACCATATTTCTCGTGTTTTATTAAGAATGTGCCAAGTGCAAGTGTTATAATAAAATACAATATGTATGGAAATGAATCAGCGCCATCTGTTGACAATAATAAGAACTTTTGTAACAACGCTTGCGAGTAGATCACTGTCGAGCACGTAGAAATTAGCACTTGGAAAAACGCTGGCGCATTGGTCTAAATAATTATTATTTAAATTTAATCATTAATACTCTGCAAAACTTATCGTAACTTGGTTAACCAATTAATCAATTCTATTTCAGGTAGACATTTTAATATGCCCTCAACTGAAGTGTGGAAAGTTTATGAAGTTTTTATCACAGATCGTATCGATCCAATTCGTAGACTAGTCACAGATATAACAATTCCATGGCTATCTTGACAGAAAAAAAAATTGGTAACAGATAATAAAACATAAAATATTACATTTGTATATGCAGCCAAAAAATAACGCATATATTTTTGTTTACAAACTGACATCACTTGAGAGATAAATGTGTTTACGATAGATATCATATATTGTAACTAGGACAGTGACCCTCTAATGGGTTGACATTCTTATCATCTAGGGAGATGTCATCTTATCCAATGCCATTATGAAATAATAACATATAGACAATTATTATTGTATGTCGTTATTCTGATGATATGTAACCTACCCATCGGAATTAGACCAACCTGTTCTGGTTTTAAGGGTATTTAATTTAAAAGCCGGAGTACCAAATGTTTTCATTACAACACAATCACCTAGACAATGCCTTTTCGCACCCACCTTGAATGAATAACCTAGCATTATCTGAATATTGAATATTGGTTCAACCTTGCCCGTCTATATAATAGGATTTATTTAATTTTGGCTGTGCACTTGACTTGAATTAACAATATTAATAGACTACAGATATATGTGGTTTGGCTACCAGACTGTATAGCCATGATAGAGGATGTAGTAATAACCAAAATGCTCTAGCCTTTGATGAGATTAAAGATAATAATAGTAATTATTATTGTTATTGCCTCGGAGAAAACAAAATACAAGAAAGTATAAGGATAATAAAAAAACACCAAAGCGAAGGCACTCAGTGTCTCAAATGTCGCTATCACGGTTTTGTTCTCATGTAGCACTGGTTTTCAGCCATTGTCATCTCCAGTACATGTTTGTAGGTCCTAAGTTAGGTCTTAGCCGTGTTTTACTTTTCGTGTTAGTTATTTTTAAGTTTCAACTTAACAATACTTACACATTCCCAACGTGTGAAGTTCTGCTCCGTGAGATATACTTTGAAGTTAATTTTTGTCGGGGCTCGGTCTCTGCGTGCTAAGATCTTCTCGATGATCTGAAATTTATAATTTTTTCAATGTAAAATTGATTTTTATTTCCATGTTTAATTTAAACTTCATTTTTATTATTTCTCATTAAAAAAAAATTATTCTCCCAAAGTAAAATATTGTGTACGACTATAATAAGCCCAGAAAAGATGCAATTGTACGTGATTATATTGCATTTAAATTAATAATATGTAATTTTAAAATAAATTAATGTAAAGTGTACCAGTTTTTTTCTAAATTAAGTAAAAAAAAAAATATGCAATAAAACAATACATGTAAACGTGTGTGTGTGTGTGTAATTATAATGAGTTGTTATAGCGTGAATTGTCAAATAGTCACCGCCTCCCGAAGCGCGAGGTCGTGGGTGGGGTGCGCGTGCGGCTCCGCGGCCGCGCCCTCGGCGCTGCTCAGCGAGCTGGCGCTCGACCACAGCAGGGCGCTCAACAAGTCGCCTGCAACGCACAGCGATTACTTACTGCTTTACGACAAATTTGATATATAAACGACGAAAAAAAACACCAACTCAAGAGCATGTACTGAGGGAAATATTTAGCACTTCCGGCCCTTGATTTATGTTGGGTGTATTTTTATACGTGATTTGATAGCGTTGTCTATCATTATTGATTACGTCATCTCTCATCGCGTGACGTCACCAAAAATAGTATCAACTCCAAAACGATTTCAACGATAAACTGAATTATACAGGCTTTTAATGCTACATTAACATTCTTGCCATCGGGTATCTTTTAACCCAGTACACCCATCCTTCCTTTTAAACTTACAACGCCTTCACTTGTGACGCATTTAAGTGACTTATTTAATGCTACGTGGGGAACTGAACACTCACGATGGTTGTCGTCGTGGGTGGGGCTGGACGGGGTCGCGGGGCTCGCGGCCCCGCCATTCACCCCTCCGGGCGGTGCCGAGCCGTGAACAGGGACATCAGGACCACCTGGAACGATTTCTCGAATTGAGGGTGGGGTTTACCGGGATTCTCCACTATTACAGTAAGTTACCAATGCCGAAAGATACTAGAAATGAATTATGAATTATACTATGTATACTAAGTGTATATTAGTAAAACCAGCTCTGTGCTCAAATTTCATAAGTCGGTCTGGTTTCAAGACTTCAGTATTCATACAATCATAACTTGCTTATGATGTATGATGCCGCGTACTAGCTATTTGCGAAGAATCATGTATTCTTAAAACTAAGCATTACTCGTGACAATATCAAGATCTATGTAAGTCATAACCCTTACTGATCCATTGGTGCAGTGTTTACTGCTGACTGCCGATCCCAGGGTCATTGTTTTTGGCGAGAACAAACATCTGTTCGCTTTGTAGAAGTACAATTAAGAAATAAAACTATATTTAAATATATGCATGTAGGTCTTCAGTCATCTGTTTACACCTATCCCGGGAAATCGGATGGCCGTGTGTGGAGATGCCCCAAGATATTTCTCATCATCGTGTCTATCCGGAAGCTCACCACAGAGGCCCGGCGCCCAGGCACAGCGAGAAACACTCGGCGTCGGACGCCGACAGGGCCGAGCGCTTGTTGCCGCAGGCGTTCAGAGCCGCGCCTTCGCCACTGGAAACGAAACAATTCAATTAATAAAATTATGCCATTGTTAAACATATCAAATTGTTATAATCGGAATATACTTGGAACTGTCCACAACCGACACTGTTATACGATTATTTTGAATTCGTGTATGCGCTGTTGGGAAATCGTTAATAAAATCAACCTTTTATGATAAAAAAATGTGTATATATGGCTGTTTTTTTTAAGTAAACAATTACAAAATTAAATAAAACATATATTAATAATGTTTATGGCTATGATTTCGACTTAGAATTAAAAGGTATATATACTTTTGTCTTGGCATAATTTTAACGATGATTCTATCCCACGTAAAAACGAGCACCCAGTTTGCTAAATATACGCAATTATATTGAAATGAATACGTAACGTCACGCCTATATCCCATAGAGATAGGCAGAGAGTGAGGATTTTCACCAACTACGGTACCTATTAATGAACTCCTTCTTCATATCAAAAAATCATCTCAAACATAATAAACTATATACATACAACACAATAATTTTTATTATTATTAAAGCTGATTAAATAGCGAATACACTATTTATATTGACATGACGAAAATATTAGCATTCGCTTATGATAAGCAGTTATATGATTACAAGATTTACTTAAGGATTTATTTGTTTATAACGAAATCCCTCTGTGCTATCTTGGTATCTCACAGTCGTTATTCAACTGTTTGCTCGTGATTTTCGAACAATAAATGTGATTCCATTAAAATGATATTTTATTTTTTATTTTGCCTTCATAATACTAATAAAAGTTAATCCAATATGAGAATTTCACCGTTTTTTATATAAACACACCCGCACATTCACACACAATATGATATATGTTTAATGAGATAGTTTTTATCCTACTTTACCATTTGTATGCCCGCAAACGGTTTAAATATGGCGATCTCATATTATTGCAAAAGTTTGTTGTTGCTACTAAGCAATTGTTTTATTGAATTCATGATTATTTTTATAAAATAAAATGAAATGTACAATTATTATTTTTTTCATTTCGTGTAACAACCTTAAAATTAGGGTACCAGTGGTTTATTAGTGGTATGTATATATGGACGTAGTTTATCAATCGTGTGGTCAGCAAAGATATACCTTAACGTATGAAGGAGCACAGTTTTACAATAGAATACCTGCACACATAAAAAATTGTACACTCATTGAATGCATTTAAAACTAAATTAGCAGAATTTATTCTCGATAGTGCACTTAAATAAAAAATAAAAAAACATAAATGCATTAAATGGGTAAGCTATAACGATGGCGAACATCTAAATCAATTACTGTTTTTGTTCTCATGTAATTCTCATGTAAGTGACGTACGTGTCTTTTCTGAGAACAAAATGTCTATAAACCTAAACCTATATTTATACTCCTTAATTTGACCTACGCACACACAATAAAAACGCACTGCGACATACACACCGCTTAGAGGTTATCACGTATCAATGTAAAAACAGTTTTATTATCACCGCGATGATACAATAGGACACGCTATGCTAATGATAACGATGCAATTCGTAGTACCCACCCGCAAAGGTGATAATCTGTTTCACTCTACCAGTAAGTAAAATTACAAAGAGCTGCATTCGACAGTATATGTATCTATTAATTGCGGTGATCCAAAGTGAATGTTAGCTAGCTGCCTAGCACAGAATTTTACTTCTACATCTATAATAAAGCAGTTGGCGCCGGTGTGATTTTTCATCAAAGGTAAATTATAAGAATGGACAGAGGACTAAGATGGAGGAGATAAGAGAATAGTTATAGAATACAAAAACCGAAGCTTTTTGAACTGTTTCATCTCTCTGTCCGTCTGTCTGTTCGCGTACATGTCTTTAAAATCACTGAACAAATTTTAGGACAATTCTCCCAGATACACAGAGCTAGGTTTGGACCAGAATGTAAGCTTTATATAATTTAAAACGAATTTCAGAACAAAAATTAACCATATTACGCTTTATTAACAATTAGCACGAGGAAAAAGTCGCGGGCTTTATTTGCTAGTGTAAAATAAAAGCTTGCGAGATCCGACCGAGTTTAGTAACAAATGGATAGGTCATAGAAAAAAACCGGACAAGTGCCAAAATAATTCAAAGAAATATATAAAAAAAAAAATTAATTAAAATTAAATTCACCTCACCTGAACACAAGCACGATCATTCTTCTTATCGAATAGATCGAAGTTAAAAAACAAGAAACAAATGAAAACAACAACGCAATAAGTTGTTACTATAAATAAACGTATCAAAATATTATATCACTTTTTATCACAATAATATTAATGGAATGTAAGAGAGAGTAAAACGAAACGCAAAAATCCCAACAATTAAATTAACATATAAGAGTGCCTCAGTAACAAAAAAAATCCTCAAACAAATTTTGAAAAAAAAAAACAATCAAATTTTTTCTTCGTTATATTCGTAAGGAATTTTTTGAAAAATATGTATAAAGGCCGTATGCAGTATACAGCATAATACAGTTATATATAAATATTTTGTTTGTAAACACACGTTCGTTAGATTTGAAGATGCGCAGTCGACTGGACCGATTTTTAGGTAAACACTACTGCGAAAGAGATAGCTGCCAAAACCGAAATAGAATTGATAGTTGTGTATACACACTTAGATATTAGGGCTCAGGTGGTTATCAATTTCGATAGCCAACTTGGAAAAATATCTATGGACATAATTAAGCGTGCTGTCATATAGCTTAGTAATACGAACTAAATACTATTTTGACTGGAGAAATAATTCTTATAATATTTTGTTTAGTACTATGGCATTGTAACCAAAGTCCAAAATCTATTGTGATATAAAAAAAACCACACACATATGCAATGTTAAGCGCGCTAAAAATTTAAATTTAAATTTGGAATGAA
>DVPR01000228.1:0-15465 GCA_018239345.1 Oxynetra stangelandi
TAACTTCCGCGACATTTCAGAATTCAGACTTAAGCTGACACGAAGCAAATTGTCGGGCTACCTTACCTCTCGTCTCCCACGTCTCTTTGTGTCCGGAATCTGTCTTCCACTGTGGATATGTAAATTGTGTTCAGGTGCTGAAAAACTGTCATGAATACTAACACAACCTCTGTAGATGCGGTGACTTAAAAATAATTTGTTCCAATGTTAGTGCACCTCATCTTATCATTAAAATAACATTGTTATTCAAGACTATTAAAGAAAAAACTGAATTGAGTACAAGATACAAAAACGCACTTAAATGAACATTTTCAAAATTTTGTATTTTTTTATAAGTTTCAATTTTGAATTTTCAACAATTTACAAGTCAAACACGATAAATTCTACACAAAATTATTTTTCAAATTATAATTAACTATAATGAAGGTGCACAACTAAAAATAATATCATATTTATTATTGTTTAATACGTTTGTATCTCACTGATAAGGTAAAGCTTAGATTCTCAAAAGTCAACATATACATATACGAGTATAGATTCCTCTTAAGCTAAGTTTGCTTGCTACACACATACTATAGGGAAATTCTATTAACAAATAAAAAAGAAAAATTTTGATATCAATAATTTTTCTAGAAAGTTAATTATTAATAAAAAAAAGTTGAAACCGTAACTAAATGCAAATAATATATATAAATATCGAATGTATTGAACAAAAATCTGTCGACTCTGCCAGGATTCGAACCTGGAATCTTCTGATCCGTAGTCAGACGCGTTATCCATTGCGCCACAGAGCCGTTGAATTGTAGCTGAAAAATAAGTCACTCAAGACAAATAAAAGAAATAATATTTATTAAAAATAAATATTCGAATTTAACGTATTAATATTATCCTCATAAAAGATATTCGTATATCTAAGATTGTCATTAACATAGTTCATGTCAATAACATTATTAGAGAGATTTACGTTGTAAATTCAACGCAATGACGAAGCTACAATTACAAAATAAAACTTTCTTGGTGTATATTTTCTCACCAAACCCATTAACGTGAAGAGGCAGAGAGAAATATGTACCTGTTTCGTAAAAAATATTGTGAAAAGTGATTTAATAAAGTAAACTCATGCAGAATACTTTATATAATCCTCTAACAATGTTTCACCAACTCAACCAACCAACTTTCTCAACAACTAAAATACCAAAAACACTTATCTTAATGTTGTATTATCTTCTATCAATTCCACGCACGAGAATGTTTACTTATACTTGGGGCCTAGTAAATCCTTGTGAATATTAATTAAGATTATTAACATTTGCTGCTATATTTTGGCTTTACACGGCGGTGTGATGAGATAATTATAATTAAAATCTCTTATTAATTACAAAGACGCCGTATCAACTTATGTTATGTATTTCTCTCTGATGTTTTTAATCATATTCTCTCTGGTGCCGTGTTGTCAGTTCAAATTTATTGTTATAATTATTGATTTACTCCATTAATTGAAAAAATACTTTTGAAAATTAGTTGCACTAATTCTTTGCGCAATTTCAATTCAATTCAAAACGTTGAAATATGTAATGTATATATAAGTATATATGGCAAACTTTCGTATTCCTCATCATTTTAATCAATAGAGCCTCCTTGGCACTACTATCTAATAATTCGAAGACAAATGTTGACCACCTCACTTTAGCTTTAAATATCTATCAATTTCTTAAAATGTGAATCTATTTCGCTGGGGCAACTCCAAACTGTTAATATATATAATAATAATAATAATATAATATATCCATTGAATAACCAAAACACTTTTATCACTTGCGGTCACCCATACTATAGAGTACCCGGGTTAATTTATTCTACAGATCACTCCTAACCGCCCCGAGGTAAGCGTAAGCTTAATAATATTTTATATCATAAATTGATTATAGATATATTATTATTTGGTAAGACAGGACCGAGTTCTGTGTCTCAACGAGGTACGCCGACGGGAGCAGGTTGTTTGCGCCCATTAAACAATAATTTAATCGTCTCACGCTACTGGTGACTGATGGGTAACGTTCGGTTTGCAAACCTCAGTGACTTCCTCTCTACTCGAGCAACTCCCGTGGGCACAACTGGCTAAAGTACTGAAGTTCTGGCAGTAGTTTGTGCCTATTAGAGATATAAAGATAATATAATAGATAAATAAATAACGATAATGAAAACGCATATGGCATATCTAGCACCATGAAGTATTGAAAATGGATTCATTATTGCTATCCTCACTAATCAAAGGAAACGAAGACGAAGTATTTATCTATATTAAGTATACCTATATATAATAATACGAGTAATACTATATAACACATGAATATGAAAGATGTATGTGTTTCTAGTATTCAGATATTATAGAAGAAGGCGGATAAAAATGTATATAATTGAAAATGTAGTAAGTCAAACATAAGCATAAAACAAAATGAATTATGTATATCGCTGTTAATTAATGTTGCCACTTAGAAAAATGCTCGTGAAATTTCTAATATTTTAATTTGATTAGGTAAAAGTGCCTAATCATAATACGAAAAACTAATCAATAATACAATAGTTTCAAGAAATGTATTAAAATTTTAATAAATTAGAGCAACGGCTTTGATGTCTGAAAGGTTTTAATCTTTTAGACCTTGGATGAGTTTTGATGTATGTTTTAAAAACGTTGTTGAAACGTTGAAAATTACTAAGTTGACTGTAGCAAAACTATGATTAATTGATGATTATGTTTTTATGTATATTATCGTACGTATTGCGCGTATATGTACCTATATATTAAGACTTCATTTTATATATTTTAATTCCAGTATCTTATCTTTATCTCTTTTCTATACCTATACTTTTTCACACTCGCCTTACTTTTTGTTCACTCACACATACCTTTACTTTTTCCATGTGTTTACTATATTTCTATTTACCTTAAATGTGTATTGTATTATCTCTTTTAGTTTCTTTCTTATTTCTGTACATGCGACCCTGGTTCCCTTCCTTTTTTTTACAATTCACAAACGAGGTTGCCTGGATGAAATGGCTACTCGAACTTGAGGGATAAGACCGCCTTTGCATGCTGCTTTATGATTTTTTGTAAAACTTTATTATACATATATATATTGTTGTGTTCAGCAAAGTATATTGTATAGTATTGTACATGAAATTGCTTACATACATATGTTTAACTAAATCCACCTATTCGTGTACTAAATAAATGTGCTTGATATTACTTTTTAAATGTGGTTCACTTTCAGCCCATAAGTTTACAGATGGAATCTCTAATCAACATTCCCTTTGAAAGTTAATAGAGTATTTACTAAGCAATCCAACTATAATACTAATAAAAACATCAGTACCTTTACTTTTGTAAGCAAATCAATAAATACTGGTAAATTATTGTTTTGAACTCAAAACTTTTATAGGTATGGAAGTTATCTTTTAAAACAATTATCATTAAAAGTTTCTTAATAGAAACTCTTAATGATAATTGTATCTTTTGGTATCGAGTTAATATTTGATACTTAAAGTTGCTGGAATTGACAACTCGTGTAACAAATAATAATCAACTTCGACGGAATAAACACTTATAATCAATTACAATTAACAGGTAACAATTAACAATTACAATTACTACGGTGCCTTTTTGTTTAAAAGGCACCGTAGGTTTAGCGAGTCGCCATATCCGAAACGATTTTCAAATTGGAACTCTCTTTGTGATCATTAACCCTTGGATAATTAAACGTTAGGGACACATAGTTATAGGGGTTTTAATGAATTAATCACGTTAAGTGGTCAGTTACAGTCAGGTGCCGGTTATTGATTTAGTTGATCTTATGGTGGTTACAACTATTTCAATCCCGTGAGGAACATCGTGGTGCAGTATGCTCAAACCAATACTAATTGTAGTAAATGTGTGTGTGTGCCTGTGTGTGCTTTAAGTTACTCAAATATATTCGTGTACAACAAAACAGTACAAGCTTAGAAGCTTAGCAGTTGAAACAATGTTGTAAAACAAAAGAAATGAAACTGTAAGTGTGATTTGCAAAAACATTTAATAAAAGCCATACTATTATATTTAAAAAAAATAAGTTAGCTTAATTCACCTTACCGCATATCAATATTGATCAAAATCGGTTTAGCGGCTAACATAAGCCGTGAAATCGCAACAGATAGAGAGACCGAGGTAGATACGCATTTACATTATTATAATATGGATGTATTGGTTCAAAAAATTTATCTAGGACCGCAAACCTTATTAGTAAAGGAGATCATTGTCCAACATTTTGTTAATAATTAGGACAGGTGTAGGAAAAACCCTATTACGCCATCAGGTGTCATACAAATGTGACACAAATTGTTTTTCCAGTTGAACATAAAAGTTTTTTCGTAAAAACGCTGTTAAAAGATAAACGAGAACAAAAATGAATGAGCACTTATTAAGATTACGCTTAAGAAGTTCTGTTGTGCGTTCGAACGTATTAAAACGTCTGCTTGAGTGCAGACTTTTTAATACGTTCGGCTTTTGAGAGATTTTCAAAGCACCCTACAAACATTCATTAGAATCAATAGTGAAATGAAACGAATTGTTAAATGTTGTTCTTCAATAAATATTTCAAACAATAGAATTCAAGCCATATGATAGGAAATATCAGTGACACTACACGCTGAGGTATATTGACGAACGAATACTTTTAAGAATCGTGTCATTTTACGAAATAAAAGGGACGAAATCTGATAGGTAACACGTGACGACGTAGAAAATGGATCCTGCTCGCACCTCGAAATATCTGATTGATAAATAGCTTCACGTCACCATCGAGGAACACGTGAATTTGATATCATCGGCACACGTCGTCTTTTGTATTTTACCATTTTGTCATAAAAATAGCATATACGGCGACGTGACAGGGTCTTTCACTATGGGCTTGGTGCCCAAACTCAAAGTCGCTGAACAAAATATGTGTAGGCCTCGTATGCCTGATATTTTCCATAAACGAACGAGGGTCAACCATGCAATGCTGAAAATTAGCATGTTAAAGTGGCAATGGTCAGGCTACATCGTTCGGAGGACCGACATGCGATCGGAAATAACGGTCATAGAATAGCAACTTCGTGTCAAGAAACGAATTCAAATCGCCTGGCGGTTTTGTACTCCAATTATCTTAAAAATAAAGCAGAAAGCCCTTGGTTTCAGAAGGCTGAGCAACAAGCAGGCGGCAACGACAAGGGAAGTTTACATCCAGCACACAGGCTGCAAAGGCTGATAGATGGATTAAAAATACAAAAATGTTTGTAAATTAACAAAACTTACCAATAGGTGGATTATTTGCATTGTACAGGCACGAATGAAATAATTCTTGTCATTTGCGTGCCATAAATTAAGTTAATTAGCTGTATCTAAAAGGATATAGCTTTTCGTAATCGTTCAAATGTACATTAAAATAATATTAATCAATTTGATTTCATACCCACTTACACTTTACGGATTTTCTATCGCAATTGCCATCATTTACATTTTCTCTGATATAGATATGATGGATAACTATTATACAGAACAATTAATCAAAAATTAAAGTCTGTTTAGATATGACCACATTTGAACGTGCTAACACAACTAGGATCAAGTTTGTTAATATTAGAATCATAACATGGTTAACATTCATTTTTGTCATATGAAAACAATAGTTTGATATGTCTATGTATGATGAAATAAAAGTTCTAAAATTGTAACCATAACGAAAATACGTTTTTCTTACTTGATTGTTGTTCAATTTCTTAAATGAATAAAATAAAATAATTCGCTCAGTTCAATAAAACCGCTATTCGCTATTCAATTCCTGCAAAGTTGGTACATACTTATAAACTTCTTATCATTACAGCGCCATCTCGTGAGCACTATTAAGAGCTTTTTCAGTTTAAGGAAATTGAAAAGTAAAACGACATCTAGGGGAAAAGCTCAACAATACCCTGTTTGATAATATAGGACAATATTACTCGTGGGCATTATCAAAATGACAGCATCACCACCAGATAGCGCTCATCAACACTTCAAATTAATATTCTACTTGATTGCAGGGAATTTTTTTCTTTCTTAGTCATGTGCCATTATGAAACAGCTCAAAGCATTTATAAGGAATATAATTATTGAAGTCAGATTATACAGACAACATTAAGACAAATTGTTAGTCAAGTTACTGAGCAAATAAATAGGAGTGGAGGCCGTTTGCGAAGTCACTTCATGTAGACATATTCAAAAATGTCAATAAAAATGAACCATGCAACGAAAATTCATTATTTATTTGTAGACTAATTGAGGTAACATCAATGTCCAACATTATGATATTAAAAAACATGTTTGAAATCATAAAATTTGCGATTTGCAAATCCATTTTTTTTTAATTATTTTATCTTAGAAATTTATTTTTTCTTTTCGATCATTCTAAAGCTTTCCTTGGGTTTCCCACCTTAAAATTGGAAAAAATCTAAAGTAAAATGGTCCCGAGTTTCGTAAGCGTTCATAAACTACTGATAGCATAGCTTTGTGCATGTACTACATTTTAAAATGTGTAACGAAATAAAAACTACAGGTAATCCAACAGTGTGTGATTTAGGAAACCCGGCTGGATGCAACAAAGGACACTACTGCATAATAATTAGTATACTAGTATTAATAATCATGATTTTTTCAGCCCCGATTTTTTGCGTTAAGCATCTAATAATTACCGTAATAATGAACATATTAAGCCATATTATTAAGCTACCATGTATTTAGTGGCAGTAGCAATGTATCAATCAGTGAAATTAAACATCACCGGGTGCAGTATTAGGTAGATTAAGGATACGCTAACAGTTTGTTGTTGTGATCAAATAACAGTCATTAAAGGTGGTCGGAAGTCTTACAGGCGGCTGAAAATATTCGCCAGTAGGTTTGACCACTTACTTCGTACTCGCACCATAGTTCGCTGAATGTCTAAGTATGTGTAAGAATGGCTAAGTATGTGTCGGGTAACCTGCGGACCGATAAAGAAAGGACCCATGCATACAACTGGGGCATAAACAGGATTGCACCTCTTAATGTGAATATTATAAAATACATACTATCACGCCAGGTCCCTGACGGGGTAGGCAGAATGCATAGAATGCCAAATAGATCTGTCCTTAGAAACCTGACGAGCTTTGTCTAACTTCATCACTCTCTTCATGCATACACCTGCATATCATATATGTGCATATTATAAAATAACTTAAAAAAGTCGTGCACACGGAACCCGGCTTAATAATTGCCGCAGTGTTTCGCGCCGAAAACAGGTCTATGAGTACAACGGAATTATCTTATTAGTAGAGCAAAATTTTGTGAATATCAACTTTATCCATATATCTGCTATTGGTTCTGCTTTTTCTGTTTACCTGTATAGGCTACATACATACCACCACATTCACCAGTTCCCTACACTTAGCGCTTTATTCGCATTGCAAGGTATTTTTTAATGAAAAGCTTATTTACGTACATTGATTAACATTTTGGATGTTGTCACGTGTGAATCTCCTTCTATATGAATGAGGAAATGGCTACGGCTATATCCCATACGTAGAACCGCTCGCCCCCTCTAACTAAGAATGTTGTACAGCATACTTAACCACGTGCTTGTCAAAAAAATCAAACTACTTCAAATACTAGCGAAAAGAGTGCCTCGGGCCCAGCTGCATTCAAGTATTAGCGTAGTGTGGAGAAATGGCTAGTGAGGTAATAGGTGTCGACCAATTACTACTGCAAAACTAAATAAAGTGTTCTATCCCGCATTCGTCACGATCAACGTTTTATGCAGCTACACCTGTAACATGTAAAACTGATTACATTTTCTAATGAAACATTAAAATCCACATACTTGTATCAAGTTGTCACGAACTATTTTCTGCTATTCACAAAAAAAAAATATTTTGAAATAACCATAACTACCCACGGAATACGTGTTGGGTATATTAAAAGTATGGCATTTTCAGTGTTAGATTTAAATACGTAAAAAATATAAAAGTTATTGATATTTCCCGTATTTTTTCAATTCAATATGCTCTGCAAACGCTAGGCGTTCACTGATAAATGAGGGAGTTAGTCAAGAGCTTACCTAGTTATGCCCTCTGAATGCATTCCGACAAGACCACGGCAAATTCTTGGGCAAGTCCCTATTTAACGTGGACCCCTGGGACCACATCAGGTTAAGCAACCCGTAAAAAGGTATCGGTAATATATTGGTGATTCTTCGGATGTTGTTAGTGTCCATAGGCGATGATGACCACTTACCACTCAGTTGCTAGCCTGCCAGTTGGCTTGGCCTAAGATTTGGAAAAAAAAACAAAGGACAATAGCAGTTCATCACTTTGCTTGATGGGACGTAAATTATTTCCAATACTTCGGTATTCGCCTACTTAATGGCAGTAGGTAATCTTTTAAAGTATCATCATGAACCAAAATAATACTTTAATAAATTTCTGTAATACGAAAAACGTATAATCTATAATGTTAATCCGATTAAATAAATTTCAATTTTAAAACGAATTTCTCTATTTTGCTTCCCATCTCGAACACTTGCAACACCACCCCGCCCCCGTGATAAATCGACGACATCAATCAAACAATAAACGAGAGGTATCCCATCCGCAGCTCATCATAAGCTTTTAAATCTTTTGTGCGGTAAAAAGCTCTCATAACCTGTTATCAAATAAAAGAAAGGTGTGAATTTTCACAGCCGTTCGCCGAGGCCCCACCTACTTAAGATGGCGTTATCCCCTCCATAGAAATATCAACCAGTAGCGTAACAGCATCTTGCAGTGGTCATACCTACAGCCACCGCAACCGTATACTTGGCGCCACCTATTTTCGGAAGCAATTATCGCTTTGCATAGTACGCCGCGGTAAAGAAATTTAGTCCACTCCGACGACTTTCGAGATTAGTGTCGCATTCGTATTGTTATCTTACATACGAATAAAATAATCTTTTACTTCTAATATGTGAGTCTATTGTCAAAGCAACCAATAATGAACGCAATTGAAGACATCTCGAGCACGTGTGAAAATGATAGTGAATCGTTACTCAATCGACAGTCAATGCTGTGTGGGGTCAAAAAGGAGGATTTGAATTATAAGTGTGAATCGGAAACGGAATACGACAGTGAAAATGAAACAATAGACGTTATATGCGAAAATAGTAGCTCATACGGTGGTTCCGATGTTTTTTTCTACGAACAAAATGGAAATTTACATTCTCATAAAACTTTCTCTAGTTACAGATCTAGAAACTCATGTGATAATAGTGATTCGAAAAATAGGCCAAATACAAATAGTGTGGATGGAAAAAGTAAAACATTCCTCATAGACAGTATACTAGGAAATCAGAAAAACAGCTCGCAATCCAACAAACCCTTGAATCAAGAAGACAGTGACCACTTTGAAGAGACCGCTGATGAACACAACGGTGTGTATTATTTAAATTCCGTGTGAATTATTTAAATTACGATTCCAAAAACAACAACGAAATGTAGTATTGACAATTAAGTACAATACATTTTGTTTCATATGATCCATGCGCGTAATACGCAGCGCCTGCGTTACCAGTGGTGTAAAGAAAAAAATAAAATGAAACCACTTACATTATATATTTAATTTAAAAAGTAACCATTATTGAAAGATAAACATTTTAAAAGTTTTCAACCCTCCGTCTAAGTTTCCCTTATAGAATCAACGCTGAACACATATCTACCGCTAAGCAACAATAGCACCTATTTTACCGCTAAGATATTTCTTAGTTGTGCTTAATTTTTTGGTTCGGTTTGAAGGGAGTAGAAGTAGACAGGAAATTATATGCAAAACGTACCAACTCAGGTAGGGGCAACTAAATTTGTTATTGATATAAGATAATACTTCAGTGCAATGTGAAACAGAATATGATATTATGCTTATTACCGGCAGTCATCACTCAATATCACTTAACAGTTTAATTCTTTGTATCACATAAGAAAATATGCAACGAATACATTACCTAATGTTTTTATGTTAATTTAAAATATGATTTTTTTTCTGCGTAATCACTGAGCTCATGAATATTTTTAATTATTATGTAACGCGGTAATTACAAGTTTTATCATTCTCATCAGATATATTTAAAATTATGCATATATGTTGAGAATGCATACAAATACCATATCCTCCTTAAATGCATGCAATGAGCAGTAAATAATTTATTTTGGAAGATAATATTATAATTATTAAAATTCAAACAGGAAATTTGTATGTAATATAAATGTGAAAATTCCTCATATATCTTGTCCAAGTAATAAATACACTCCAAACTGGTGTAAGCCTATTCAAATTCAAGAACTACATGGCATGTGTATTTTTATGGCATGTATCCTATGAATGTACGGATGCATATGCACTTAATGATTATTAGTCCTTCTATTGTTAGTTTGCTGTTGGTGACTGCTTACCAGGGTTATCCTCTCAAAGCGAGTAAGATTAAGATTGTAGTCTGCCACGCTGAACAAGTCTTGGTTGGCAGATTTGAAGGCGCTTTAGATAATTATGGAAAACCCCAAGATATACAATTTTCCACTTGATGTTTTCTTTCACGGTTAAAGCTTATTTATAAAAAATATTTAATCTTTATGATTATATTAAGTCCATACATCACAGATCCCTGCATAAATGAGTTTAGGGAATGTAATTGCTATTGCAATGACTGTTGCATAAAAAAACTAATGTATGCGAAATCTGCCAACCGGCACTTGGCCCGCTTGGTATGGATACACTCAAAATGTTTATATGCTCAATCAATACTTCACTGATAAACGTTTGAAATTATTGTTTTTTCCCTATTTATACTGATTAAGAGTGTTCAATGGGATATGTTGGTTACAGTAACATCAACCTCTACCTGTCCGGAGTTGAACGCGCTCAACGGAGCGGAACTCCTCGCCGGACATGCTTACGCTCATTGGCTGGCGACGCATCAATCTTCGACAGCATTTTACGGTATTTTTTCTATCATATTTAGTTATACATTCTCTTAATAGCGACAAAATTCGCGCATTGAGCGCATAGCTATGATTGTGATGTAACTATTGTAAAATGCAGTAAAGGAATGCTACTTACTGCACAGAACTACAATTGCCTTACGCATCAATAACTATTACTACGCCATTCTTCCTTCAGATTATAAGAAACATAGTTAGCACCAAAATTAATTCCTAGTCATCCGTATTTATTTTATTTTATTTTGTCATCTCTCGGGAAATACCTACGCTATTCTAATACCTAGTTTAGTTTTTTTACTTCATAAATATGTGCCCACTATTGCAATAAATGTTAAATATAGTAAAGATAAATAGATAATTAGATACGTTTGGCAAAACAATATCTTGGTATCCGACGGTAACACATTTGAGAGCCTTAATTGTATGGTCCTAAATATGTATAGGTACTTCAAAATTCAGTAACAACGCTTGAATTAATATTTTATTTCTATAAATTGAATTATGCTGTTTTCGTAAGATGTCAATGGCATAAAGTTCAGCTCAAAAGGCTCGTCAATATTTTGTTCGGATAACGATACGTTTTTATCATATTTTTTGCATCGTCAACAAACTATTTATAATGCAAAAACTTGTTCAAATAAATGTACCATGAATTTACTGTAACTTCTGAAATTCTTGTTACAAGAAAATAGCCGTTATAAAAAATCTATTCACGATTAAATCATGTAGAATGTTCCCATAAATGTATGTTCTTCCAAATAAGTTGAGTTAAATGCGTATTGAATGAGTGCACTTGATACGGGTGAGCTAGCTTGATAGCTTGATTGCAACATGCTTTAAGGTCATACTATAACCAAGACAATGAAGTAAGTAATAGCATAATTCAGATGCATTGGGAAACATTGTTGATAGTTCTAAGGCGTTAAGGTTTCCTTACGAAGTTTACTTTCACAGTTTTAGGAATTGATAATATTTGTTTTTTATGGCTCTATCATAAATTCCATAATTTTAAATTCCATAAATTTAATTTTTTTAAGCTATGATAAATTCGGCAAACACCAGAATGTGTATGAATAAATTCGTAAAACATGTTTATTCTTCATCAATTATTTTCTTTGAGGAGAGCAGTAAAGAAGCAAGCCGCAGTCAAAAATGGCCACTATCGCTCATGGACAATTTCAAATAACTTTGAACAGAGCTGTTCAAATAGCACTGTTAATGTCAATAGTTCTGTTAAATTTAGTATTACAGGTAGTATTAGTAGTTTTTGTAATTGGACTGCAAGAACAAAACTGTTAGGATAACGTATATTAACATTTCTGTTCCTGCAGTCCAATTATTCAGTTGTCAGTATTGATATATTCGTGTCAGTTAGTGCCTGACTTATTAGAAGCTAACCATAGACACGTTGTTATTCGGAAGTATTGAAATTTTGGTGTCTAGTTTATAGGTGAAAAGCTGCTCAGATTGAAAGAGGTTGTTCCGTAATATAAGCGTTCCTACACCGTTCATCTCATTGCGATAAATTTACATTTTGTTGGTTTGGTCGTGTAGATATTTGACACAGTATTATCAATGCTGTTTCCGTTTCCAAAACACCATTTCGGTAAATTAAGATTAAATAATTTATGATTGTTCCCTCTTTTTTACCGTGTAATACTCTGTAACCGTGTCTCTTTCGGTTTCGCAATATTTAAGCTTTAATATGCTCGTCGCCCCGTTTTACTGAAGACAACATTTTTCAATTAATTACTGACACTTATTTTTTTTTTTTTTGCATCATATACTCGGCATTACTTTTTTTAATTCCATACAATTAAAAAGCTCTCGGGGCCTAATAATAAATACACTGGAAGCTACAAATATTATCTTAGCGGACAAAGCTTTAAATTAAAGATTGAATGTGATCTTACTAACATATTGTACAAATAACCGTGTTAGAACTTATAATATATGAAAACTGATAAGAAGAATCATATTGCTTATTTTTATGTTTTGACTAAGCCTTTACGTAAGTAACGGGTTGAGTTGTAGTTAGTGGAATGTAAGTCGAGTGCGAATTTTTTACGCATTCGATATTCAGCAACTGGCAGTCGACAGTGAGCGCGTTAGTGCACGTAATTGGTTTTTTCCAACGTTCTTATTATTTTCACCGGACGGTGCTGTTTCAACTCCATACAAATTGTAGTTACGCTTATGCGATCAATTACATAAAATAACTCTTACTGAGCACACTGGTACATGGTAGAATCTGTATAGGGTTCGCCGGGTAAGTGCCACCGCTACACCTATTTCTGCTATAAAGCAGTTGTTTTTATAACAATCTGTGTTTCGGCTTGAAAGGTGTAATTGCCGGTCCACGTGTATACTAGACGCGACCACCTCAGTCCTCAAGATGGCAACACTTTTGTTACCGGCCACGAGTAGCAGTCCCGTTCAAAGTCGGTTGCAGATGTCTATGTCCATCGGCGGCAGCGGCCACTCGTGACTACTACATGCCTGTTGGTCACTCTATTAACATAAAAAATAAAACACTGAAGTGACATGATTAGTACATGGCCATGGCCATGTACGTATATAGGCACTAGGCGTATTTGACTCCCTTGTAGGCCCCCTCTACAGATACTAAAACACCTTAGAACATCTGTTTTTCCGAGCTTAAGTAACATTTAATAAATTGATAATATAATTGAGTATTATAAATTGTATGTACTTTTTGATTTTTAAAAAAATTACGTATAAGTTAAAAATAACAAATGAAATAGTAAATTTTTGTTTCGTACAATATTGTTATAAAATATTAAACAATTTAACCTATTCTTTAAATAATATTATAATTAATTACGTAAATGTTGTCATAAATAATAGGTCTTCACGGGTTTTTTTATATAAAATAAAACTGTATTTTTGATTTTTCGATTAAACCAAACTACTTAGCGAAAATACACGAAAAACTTCATAACTATTAGAAACATAGAAATATTCCTCTTTTACAATAACAATATTGTACGGTTATCATAATCAGAAATTACCGGAACATCCTAAATGATGGCCCGCTCAGCTTATAATACATTAGTATAGAGATACTCAACCTTTATTAACCGAACGTGAAGCGGTTGCGCCCTCTACACAACTTTAACACGTCTAAGTCATTAAAGCTTGGTGGTCAATAGCACTAAAATATTATATGGAATTCCATTGACATGGTCGTCTTTGTTGGGTACATGTACCAAAATGTTTGTGTAGAGATAATGTTATATCCTTCATTGTTGTTCTTGCATCGACACTGATATGTAAAAAAGTCTCTAAAAGTATTATGATAATTGTGATGTGCTTTTAAGTATTTGAGGAAACTTTAACACCGCCGGCATGTGTATTCATATTAATTATATTATTATTATGTTACATCTTATATCTATAACGTATCTTTAGTTCGCATGAAATCCCATGAACCTTCCCCAATTTCCTTTCACATTTAAAAATATAATAACCTAAAATTTATAAATTGTTGAGTTTACAATTATATCTGATATACACGTATCTATATATAAGTTTGTATAAGTAGATCTTTACAAATATATTATGGAAATGCACTACCATTCTTCAGAATTACTTTTTCCAGACAACGTATGGGATACCGTTAATAAGATACTGAGTAATCGAGTTAAATATTGAGCATCCGTGCCTTATAGTATTATTTCGTAGTTTAGTTGCAATCGCGTGACGCTCCCCAGGTGCGAATGTTCGCACACACAATTACGCAACTAGCACGCATCTTCTGCCCGCCACTTGAATGATAGTAATGGGTATTAGGTATGTATTTTTGTAATAATAGGGCGATCAAATACGTGATTTTTTTAAAATGTACTTTAACTTATTAAACTAATATATTTCACAGGATATTTTAACAACTAATTCACGCCTTGTTAAACTTAATGTTTTTGAAATTTTAAAATGTAGACATAATGCATCCAGCACCTAATTCTGGATGAAAATGTTTCATAGTTTTCCTTATAACGTTCATTGTGAACAATTGTCTGAGACAAAAAGTTGAAATACAGAAGAACTAGGAAGCTATGTTTAAACCTTTTAATTTTAAAATGAGCGACTGATGTTTTCGGTGTTATTTTTGTAATTAATTCAATAATAAGATTATATAAACACAACATTTATTCAAATCTGTATAAATATATTATTAAAGTATTAGTAACTTAAAAAACAAATAGCTCATATTCTCATTCATAAGATCATAAAGTCATACATTCCTGCTAACATAAGAAGCCAGGTTATATTAGGTATACCTATGTATGTCCGTGACCGTCAACTTAGATGTAGGTACGGAATTCTCAGAGCCGCTCACTGATTTAACCAAAAATTCTTGTTTGTCATCTGCTTTGTAACATTTGACGGTGGTGGAAT
>DVPR01000229.1:0-15456 GCA_018239345.1 Oxynetra stangelandi
CATTTACTTATCGATCTCCTTCTAGATACTATAGATACAATCAACACGATACGCACTTATACGTCAACAATTACCAATTAGACGTATATGTAAAAGAACATAAATAAACTAAATCCTTTTAATAAATTTATATCTAGATAAGTAAAATCTAAGTAAAATTAAATAAATATTCTAGCCAATTTATGGCTACTAATTAATTTCTTGTAATGATAATTCCTATTATTTAACTCGGAAATTTATTTTTTATTATTCCATTGCAGAACCGACGAATTCATTCAGAAAACTATCAGGAAACGTTTCGCCGACTGCACGGTCCTAACTGTGGCTCATCGCTTGAACACAATAATGGACTCGGATCGCGTCATGGTGATGGATTCTGGGAGATTAGTGGAGTTCGACTACCCGTATAAGTTGCTCAGTAACCCCGAGAGTCACTTTACAAAGATGGTGAAGGAGACCAGTGATAAAATGTCCTCACAGCTGCACCAAATTGCGAAACAAGCATTTCTTGATAGTGGCGGAGTGATAGAGTAGTGTACCTACATCCTTTTATTTGTTAAGTTTACTATAGTTATATATGAGGAAATCATTTTGGAATTATGCAGTTAGGTACTTATGACGAAAACTACAATGTGTAGTTATGTAACGGTATGAAATAACATTCTCAGAGTAGAGTTAATTGACGCATAGCTTTGTTTGCATTGTGCAAACAGTTATTTCTGATTCAAACTGTTGGTTATAGGTACTTGCAACATATTATTTTCTAACTTTAACACTTTTTAAAGAGTATGTACCTAAGTTAATTTAGAGAAATTAATTTAGACACACGCTCTTGACTTATAACTATTCTCGTAGATGTGATTCGAGTAAGGGTCTCGTGAGTCTGACACAACTTCAACTTTGACACAAAACAGGAAAACAAAAGCGAGCGTCCTCTCGTATGAAAATAGGTGAGTTGAGCTCTTCCCGCGCACACTCGCTAGCAACTTGTTTGGTAGGTTTCTCACCGCGGGAGTGCACCATAAGCAGATTCTTGTTTATTCAGACGTTGTAAAGAACAGAATGAAATCAACACAAACGTTCGCGAAAAAGATTACTTTAGTAACAAATAATAAGATGCACAAATCATGCACAAAAAATCCAAGAAATGATACTCGGTTTTGTTTTTAATTATTTTCTATGTATACCATCGACATATATACGGCACATATAGCTGTTTGTTTTATTTGTTTTTGGTTGGTGTTGATATATGTGGAGCGCAATAAACATGTAATCAAGTCAGCTAAATACACATATCATCAGTCAAACATATGATAAAAAGTACAAAGTGACTACTAATAAATGTCTAATAAATGAGATTAATATTTCTAAAATAAACACTGATGGCGAATGATGTTTAGTTGCTGGATATAGATGTTTATTATGTGAATTTTATAAAAAGATACTTTTTTACAGAACAAACTAACTACACATAATGTAGGTTTTGCTGGCTACATAATTGTATTTTTATATTGCAAATATAAATAGTATCATTTGTATTTTATGTTATAGTAGGTACGTAACGGCATATTATTCCAACGTGGACTGATGATGAATGAATATAATGTAAGAGTTTAGTTACATAAGGGAAATGCAAAAACAAACTTATTTATTTTATAAATTTAGTACCCACGATATGTTTAAGTAGATACTCCAAAATTAATAATTGTGATTGCCATAGAGGTTAACCTCGAACAAATAAAAAATGGATTTAAGCGTATATTTGCATTTGTTTTATTCCATACTTGTGAAAGGCGTCGGTATTAACATCGGTAATACAAGGCTATATTGTTTCAGTCTCATTGGCCCAGTGGTTAATGAACCTGACTGTTGAATCGGGGATTGTGGGTTTCGGATTAGTATATTCTCTAGTGTTCGTTTTATGTTTGGGTGTAAAGGTATCCATAGTAAATTAATGGCGTAAATAAATTCGCTAAATATACTCCTGTTTAGAAGTACCTATTACTTGTAGTGACATATAACTACCTAAAAAAAAATGCATTTATAAATTATTAATATTATAATTAATAGGTACAAAATAGAATTAAAAAAAACAATAGGAACAGCTATACAACTAAACACAACAACAAGGTTGCTTCGCAATAGATATTTCTGGAATTCTTAGTAATGAAACCTTTCAGTAAACGAATCACGTAACCTCTATCGATCAGGGCAGATATACGATACCATATTGTATGTGTGAAGGAGCTGCCTTGAATCACACCAACACACTAATATATTTATAGCTGATCTGCAGAACAATTTCCACAATGATATCGAAGATAGTTTTATAAGGAACATAATGGATTTGAAGTATTTTTAACAGTCGTACTGATTCAGTTATATTATATTGAATTTATATGCCAGATTTTAAATTAATGATATTGTTTAACTGGAATGTTTGTAGCTATTTTTGAGTCAATTGTTACTTTAGCTGTTAATTAATGAATAAACAAAACTGTATCAACTGAGATATGCCTTAATATAGCCAACGAAACAATAACTTACTAAAACTTTTATTTATTTCATTCGTATACGTAGTTGTCCTAAACAAGTAATCTGTCAAAAACAATTGGAAAAATTTGTGTACCATATTCTACTGATTACAAGAACTTGCATATCTATCAGTTATAAACGAATAAAATGGAATGAAGCTTTTATTTTTTATTCGATCAAAGTAATTTACGCAATTAAATTCGATATATAGAACAGTTATATTTAAAACCACTCATAGATGTCAATAATCGAGAACAAAGTTGTAAGTTCTCATTTAATCTTAAATATATTTTTATGTATATTAAATAATTCAAGGTATCGCACAGTTCAACTGCGTGGTGATAATAGATCACGTAGTGTGTATGTTAACATCAAGCTTCTCAAATGTATACCACAGAGAGTACAGATAAGTTATTATGTTCACAGCCAACTACCAGAACTAACGACTGGCGTAAAATCAAACCAGTGTCCATACAAATCAAACGAATTGATTAATGGGAAACCACGCACCTACCGTTTTAACTCAATAAACCGCAGTTCGTTATGAACTCATCCATATAAGCAAAATACCACTTACTTATTCACTCAATGACTCATCACAAGATCTCTGAAGCGTCCAATTGGCTTGAAGAAATTTCATTAAAATTCGTAGACCTTCAGAAAGAACGGATGTTACGGATGTCCTATCCAAAACATATTATTACTCACCTAACGTGTCATAAAGTTAGAAATTATAAGATCTACGATCTTACGGTTGCAAAAAAAAAAGAATTTTATAAACTGTTGGTTATATGTGGTTATTTTTCTTATTTTATTTATTTACACACTTTATTTGTATACTAAGCAAAATACAGAATAAAAATAAATAACGACAGTTAAATTAACATAAAATAAAAATAAATTAGTAATTACTACAACATACAAAAAGGCGGTCTTATCGCTAAGGAAGCGATCTCTTCCAGGCAACCTTAAAATAGAGAAAGTCAACAAATATTATATAGTGATAAGGGTAGGGAGTGTACATAGAAAAGTATCAGATAACAGATATTATATTGCATGACATAACCTAACAATAGTATTTCACGTGGGTAAACCATCGTACAGAAGACTGCAAGACTTATCTCTAGTATTTGTGTTAATTATAAACTTTACTATCACAGGCCATTTATAAATAAAACAAGAATATAGTGATATTTTTTTTATTTTCAACATAATAATGTAGCTCGAGTTACAAAACGTTTTGTTACATTAATTTTTATCATCCATGCAATTTACCCTCATCAAAGTAACTACAAAACAATTTCATGTTGCAAAAAATTCCTTTCAAACATTTTCAAACACAATTCTCTTAGGCGTTTATTACAATGTCTAAAACTAATACTAGCATTCAGCAAGTCCTTAACATTACAAACTTGTAATGTAACAACACATTACATAGTTATACAACTATTATAAGGAGTACAGATTATATGAGCCTATTTATTAACGAGCCTATCTATTGTCTGTGGTATATCTAACATGAGCAAACTGTCTAGCCACTAACAAATACAACAGATTCCGATTTTAGAGCACTGTTTAAAGCAATTCTAGACAAGTCCATTTTTTCATCTGGCCGCTAGCAATATATCACAGTGGGTAACCCACTTTAGATGCGACAAAATTTAGCAAGCTGCCATATTATGTATTAAAAGTGCTACATTAAGGTTAAAAACACATTTTAAATACTAAGTAAAAGTGTAACATTTCTATATGATAAAACAGAAAATGCACGTACATTAAAACCATTGCAAACCAATGTTAAAAATCCAGCCAGGTTTACGATAATTACATAATAGTATAAATAACACAATGAAGCAATGTACAGTAAATAAAACCTAGTTTATCCGAGGTGAAAAAACTCGGATATCACCAAAGAAACAATAGCAGCATAGCAGCTTCATCAGTTTTATGTGCTTTTCAGATTTATCGGATTGGTTCATTATCTCGGATAATGTGGAGTCCCAATTGAACAGGGGCCGGATAAACAAAGTTTTACCGCATCACAAAAGAATACACTATGAGAGTATGTTTAATTGATTGAAAGTCTTTAACATAGAGATGCAAGAACATTTTAAGCAAACAAAGTATATTCACTGCTACTTTTTTGGTCTATTTCGTACAGCAGCCAGTTCTCCAAACAGTGTGCGGTGTTAATTTGGCAGCTAGGACAAAAATCTGCAAAGATTCTAATTATCATGTGCATATAATCCATGTTACCCTTAGTGTTACTTCTAAAACAAAATACAGTAATACCGTAATATAACGCGGTAGGACGGTTCTGTGTTATAGGAAATTGCACTATAGGGTATACTCCCATACAACACATTTTTACCTCATATAACGCATTACGTATAAATGATTCATCACATTTAACTTTTTTCGCTGCAAGGAGCTTAAATCGAATAAATATTCAGAAAAAACTATGTTATTAATGAAATATGTATGTTTTGTTAAAATCAAACTAAACTAAGAGTATTTCAAATAAAAAACTTATGCATATGGACCATAAAACAGTTAATTACAATTATGTATGTGGAAATTCCCACATTATAGGCGGGAATGCCTGTATTATATGGGGAATTGAAATTGCATAATATGAAAATGTTTTATAAGGGTACCGCGTTATAAGGGGGATTACTGTACATGTATGATCTCGATGATTATATTTTATTTTAATATATGATTAAAGATAAAAAAGCAATATTAGATAAACACACCTGTAATTTTTTATTATTAGATTTTGATCTCATTTAAAATACCCAATGCATATGAATTTCATGTTCATACCAACAGAATGATCCAACTTACACCATTGTAAACTAAGCTCAGTGATGCGGAAATTGTTCATGACACAGTACTCTGTATTTTTTCAACTAAACTACATATGATCGGCTCCCTTCATCGAAAAGTTCATTTGCCATGTTACCTCACATATTAACCAGACCCAACGCATGGTAATTGTGTACATTTAGCATTACTACTGCAAAACATACCGATTATAAAAAATATAAATAAAATAAAAAAACTCACTACCTGGCCTTTGGACTACAAGCTACCTCTCATTGGACCTTGTATATATAATAAGCACGTTTATATTACTGTTGTATGATTATTTAAGTATTTAATAAAAACTTACAAATTAACAAATTGTTACATTTTCTAAGGAATATTAACAGAATTTTTACTCTACATCGGGAATATCCTCCTCCTCAGCAGAGCTAGAATCATCATCATCTGCGTACAATTTATCTAAGTTGGAAGAAAACATATCGTTAGGTTCACCTTCCTCCTCGCCACTTTCCTCTTCGTCCTGCCAACGATTGAAGTCTACTTTCAGCCAGTGGTGTTTCTTCTTATCGCACGTGAGCGCGGGCCAGAAGGCTTCATCGGTCTTCAGCTTCTGAAGCACGACTTCAATCAGTCTTCCCTTGTTAACCTGTGTGCTATTTTCCGGATCGATTTCGGCGTACAATGCTATTTCAACTTCATGCATTTTTTGATCCGGCGTACATATTCCTTTGAAGGAAATTAATTTGTTTTCAATTTGAATTTCCGGCTTCTCGCATTCAACATTGAAAGTCAAAAATACATTAGAATTATTCTGTGCCCATGACACCGATGGAGGTGTGATAGTTTCCGAACCCATGTTTTCTGGAATAATCAAAGGAAATACAATGTAAATTACAAATATTTTATACAATTTCATCATTTAATTATTTACAGCGCGATAATTACACTATTAAGAAGTTTTCACACAAAGTGTCGATCAAATAGAGCTAAAATCAAATTAAATTTGACAATATTTTCAGCAAAGAGCGTCCGTATATCACTAGTATCTCTCGGTTAGTAATATATTATCTATGCTATCTGCTTTTTAATAGATTACAGCCATGGAATTTGGCCTTTTCATAAAAATTCCAAAGCTGATATTATTTTTCAAAATGGTATATAATTCATTTTATACAAACCCTAAAACAAAGATCCAATTCAGCACTCACTTAATGTTACATAGAATAACTTATAAATCAAACACAATACACACATTAAAAATAAATCATGGAAAATAAAACCGCTCATTTCATTATTATAGCTTTATTAAAATATTATTGTTTCTTTGCAATGGTTACTATTTTAAAACAAATAGTTAAATCTATTTTTACACAGTTCATCAAACAGAAGCTTAAAGTAACAATTTAATTCTTTTTAACGATCACACTCTGCTTATGACTTTAATATTATAATAACTTTAGTTAAGAAAGGCCAAAAGATCTGAATCTATATATCAGAAAAGTTACTTTTGTCGAATCCATTTTTTTCTTTCAAATTTCAATTAGACTTTTATATTGCATACACTATATATTCAACGTATTTTTCATAACCATGAATCACAAATACTACGAAAGTAGTAATGCTAGAGAAAAATTACACAGTACTTATCCAACTACAATCGGATCAAATAATCCACAGTTCATGAGCAAGAGTCTCAATAAACCTTTGGTTGTAGGCTATATGAGCGTCAATGGAAATAGGGAGTATTTGTCGGACTTATCGCAGTTAAAATTTCTCAATTCCATTCCCGAGGGAAAAGTATCTTTAAATCTAAATTATAACATTGATTCTGCTATAAAACGTACTACTGATGACAATAATGAAAAAATTACGCTGCTATTGCGCTTTGTAAAAGATCAAGATTCCTATTTAAAAAAACAAATTAAAAAACCATGCTATATCAGTTATAGGAGGACACTAATAAGCATTATGTGCAATGCATACGGAACCAACGAACCGCTTCGAATAGCTGCAACTTTGTTTAATGGGTCCGTTTATTTATGTTCTCTGGCAACTGAAATGGATTTATTAAAACGCCAATCTCGTACCAAGCAGGAAGAGAAATTCTGTGCCTGGGGATACAAATTCGAACAGTACTTATTATCAGGTTGTATAATACACAATCATTATTACTAACAAATGTATTTATGTTGATTTAAATAATTAATATTATTATTATTTGTATTTCATCAAATGTAGCATGAATAATACTATTTTACAGACTATCCAAACACTGCTCCAGATATTGACAGACCTGTTGTAGAAAATGAAGAATTCTCCATATACTACTGTGCAAGCTTAGGCAATAAGCAGCTATTGTACGGTGCCCAAATAGATGGATTATTAGCATCACAAAACAAAGTAACCGGTCCACCGCAAACTGGGGATGTAGATTTGAATCTAGATTATTTAAGAAAGCATTCATTTGTTGAATTAAAAACGAATAGATTACTACAAAATCATAAGCAAGAAAACAACTTTAAGTATGCAGACATATATTATTTATTTGAAATAAAATCTAATATTAAATAAAATTATTAGGTAGTATAATATTAAAGAACTTGGTTGCAGGCGGTACAAGTTACTTAGATGTTGGTGCCAATGTTACTTGGCTGATCTAAAGGGTTTGCTAGTCGGTTATAGAACTGATGATGGCATCATTCAACACTTACAATGGTTTGACACCCCACAAATTGTTTCATACTGCAGGGCAAGTTTATCACAATTTATAAACTAAATGAAATTATCATGGAAGCTGTGATAGTTTGTTAATTTAAACCTTAATCGAATCAGGTATTCGATAGCATAAAATCCTGGCAGGCACATCTAAATTTAAGAAGGTATAAGTTTTTTAATCAATCATCGCCTGATTTTGGTGTTAAAGCAAATAAGCTGAAGAGAAACCTTCTGTATAGTCTGTTTATCTGCATTTAGTCAGAGTGCCTTGGCTTTAATAGTTATATTTCTATTGTTATTGTGAGAACTCTAATTTTAGTATCAAGATACAAATAATTTGAAATACAAGGATTTTAATAATACCTGTCATATGAGTGACTATAATGAAATTGTTAATTATTAATTTATAAAACTAATTATTTCAGAATGTATGGAATCCACAAAGAGCCATAGACTATTTAGATTACATACTGTCTTACATACAAAATAGTTTTAAAGATCAGCAAGATTTGACATCATTACAGTTTGAGCTGCGCAGCGACGGAAAAATTGTTATCAGTGAATTAGAAAAAAATATTATTCTACCAGATTGGTATGTGGAATGAATAAAAATTGATACCTGATTTTTTTATTTTATTTCTTTGTTGTAGTTTTCATGTTACCTATTTTTTAAGTCTGAAAATCCATTGAATACACACAACGCTAAGACAATATCGAGTCAATAAGAATGAATAAAGAAATAAGGTCAAAGAACATTCACATAGAACTAACTAGACGTTTTATTTATATAAGCATACTTTGGTAGACGAAGCACGTCAAGTTTACAATACAGGGATATTTGACACTCGATGCTCTCTGTCTACCCCGCTAGGTCTAACCGTCACGCCAGGCGCCTACCTGGCTGCCTGGCGTGACGGTTATTTATTTATTCCTATCTTGGTTTGTCTCTTACCGAATCGCTCTAAAATGTCCACATTAGTTTGAAAATGTTGACCAAAATTGCTTTTTAACGTGCTGGTAACGAAATAGTTAATTATAGTCATTATTTCGTCCAATTAATGAATTATTGGTTCAAGATTAGCGCGAGTAGCACCTTACCCCTTTTTAGCTTTTGTGATTTTAGACATCTACTGTCTATTTTGCTTTGCCATACACATGGTGGATATCGCGCGCCGTGCGGCGTCTATTGACCCTTGTAAATCCCGTATTGCCTACGATGATGTTAAACTATTTACAATCAGCGAAGAATAATATCAGAATAATAAAAAAAATAAGTCACAATATTTATGTCAGGTGCAAACCGTCAAACACCGCCGTCAGTGCGGGCAAGGCGCCATCCAAACACTATATGAAAAATAGTTTATTTATTTAGGCAAAACATGTATCTTATTATTCAGTATGCATAATAAATTCATCACTAAACTGGAGAAATGAAATGACCTACTTCTTCACCAATTTGGCAAGGTCACCACCACACAAAATGGGGCAAATAATTGAGAAAAGTTCCTCGTCGAAAATGGCTAAAAGCTCATCAGCCGTGAAAAAGTCATCAGGAACAAAAACAAGGGGTAAAGCGCACCAAGGCAGTTCAATTAACTTGGCGGATCCCAAAATCCAAAGCGTGTTGCTGGTGGGCCTGTTGGCCGTGCTGGCGTTAGCGCTCTGGTTCGGCTTTACCAACGGTTGCTTCTCCCGTCGACGTCGCCGTCGCCGCTCTTGCACTTGGTACGTCTATATCTAAAGCTCTTTATATGTGTCATGTAGATGCCCTATACAATTATTTATATCAGTATCGAGAGAAATTCACAACTGTTTATGTGTCAAATCTAATTTTTCCATTCCATTTAAGAGTACGAATTGATATTGATATCGGTCCATTCTCTGCACCTAGCGTCTGTTTGGATATAAACGACTGTACCAACATTCCCTGAACAGTCGCAAGTGTTTCAAAATGTAATCCGCCCATTCCGGGTACGGGATCGAATATTGACGCGTAACTTTTTTTTTAAAGAGATGTGCGTTTTAAATTAAATGCCACTTGCCATAACGATTGCAGCTTAGAATTTTTCATAACGTTTTCTAAAGCGTGTGTAGTCTACCAAACTGCGCTTGGACAACTTGGCGACTGAGGTCTTAATCCTTGCCATTCTTAGAGAAGACTCAGACATGTCCATCAGTGCAACGAAAAATGAGTCGATGGCTACAAAACCACAGATAAAATAAAAATGATAGATTATTATATTTCTTGTAGAATGAATGCATATCGTACGTTTACAATTCAAATGGAATGTTAAAACAAAAAAACTCGAAATTGAATAATGTTAGTTCTTTTAGTAAATCTAACACGTAACATGAATATAACACACGTTCTCATGATTATGATTAATTTCTGTTGCAGATTGATCCGCAAACGCAAAGCAAATAAGACGAAAAACGAAACACAAAGTTTACCACATGCTCATTTCTGAAGGAAGGATGAAAGAAGTGACTTAAAGATAAATTGACTTCCTCAAGGCATTGAATAAAAAAATCTTTGACACATAAAAATGTTTCTTCTTTAATATTAAATAACAATATTTGACTATGTACATGTTCAATACATTAAAAAATATATATTAAAATAAAATACGTTAGTCGGTTAATCAGGTGCCCTACTGCCTGATATCACCTCCATTTAAAGCCATTCAGCAAATAAACATATTCAAATATGAATTTGAATATAAAAGGACATTAAATCGTTTCTAGGACAATAATTCGTCGAAACGATCGCAAATACTGATAATTTAAAAGTTTTACTTCAAAATAGGGCCGATATTTTTTCCCGAACAAAAAAAATATATGTGGGCGTTTTGGTCTTTGTTTTGTATTTAGATATACAGCTATACAAAAGACTTTACAAAGTAACATAGACGTTCAAGAGGTTTGTTTGGGTAGTTTGAATTATCAATAGTCGTGAGCAGAAGGCCACTCATGTCTTCCCCACTCGTCCTCTGTTCCAGGCGCGCACTCGTCTCCATCCCAATATCCGCCTCCGTCTGCATCCTCATCCTCGTCTTCGACAGCATCTTCCTCACGACTAGCCATAGTTGCATTTCTCTGACAGTCCACTGAAACATGAGGGAAATAAAATAACTCCACATGTAGAACAGAATAATGTCGTATTTGATTATAAAATGGTGAATCTTAGTATGTTTTAGAAATATTTCATCGATATATAATGAGCAAAATTATTTGCTATGAGTATAAAGTGGCAATCGGGTACGCTGCAGCCAAGAGTGGCGCTGCCGCCCATGCACGTCTACAACCCACCTTGAACAGGACCGTGAAATTTTTGTAATAGCAACTGCTTCACACATGCGGCTTCTACCACCTACCAATACATGTATTGTTTACTGGAAAATTCTTACTTTCCTAAATAATTGTCAGTATACATTTAATAATGAAACATAATAGTGTCAGTGTAAATTTAATTAACAAACATACGTTTTATTTCTCCTTTCATCACTTTAAGTATGTGTTGCTTCTCCTTGCCGAGGTGCCTCTTCCCATTTAAGTGTATAGTCATTTGTTCGGAACACACCAATTTAATCTACAAAACAAAACAACACCAATAAATATCGATAAAACAGCAACGCAACGGCTTGCCATTATTGACTAAATATCTTTCACATGGAAACATGTGAAGAAGATCAAACATTATTTATTGCAACAAGTTATGAGATTTTTATATTGACTAAGCATCACCCAAATTAAGATAAAAAAAAACTCCATCATAAGCGAAAATAATTTTTGTCAATTGGAAAGTATCAGAGGGCAAACGATACAATGACATTACCTGGCATATCTTACAGAACAAATCTGGCATTGGCGTCCTGTTGAGTTGATCAGTGGAGAGCACATTTATTTTTTTATGCTTCAACTCGCGACGAATGAGCGCTGTCCTGTCAACAGATATAAGATGAATACTTATGACGATTGCAAAGATAATGATTTTAATATACAATGTCCTATTTTTGGGACTTCAAGCGAGACAAATTACGAGTTCACAAAGAGAAATATATTAAGGCTTGCTTTATACAAAAAACGTCGAAGCTAATATTGCAATCAGACCATAACCTACTATGAACGCTTCCATCAAAATAGGTTTTCTCAGAGGAGAATAAATGTTTGATATAATTAAATAAATGTAGCCAACTTATTTAATACGTTACTGGACAATTTCATTTTGTGTTGTGAGTCATTTAATCTGGTGTCATAGAGTCCATTATACAAGGTTCAAGTTAGTATAAAATATACACTCACAATCTACGCTGCTTTTCTGGCTGCATTAGGAACGGATTCCGAGGGTTTTTACGGCCATCTACGATCCTAAAATCGGGAACACACCACAGATCAATAATAATACATTTTTTAAAACGTTCATCGGAATTAACAGCTCAGCAAATGTACACGAAGTTCTCAACAATTCTATTGTTAGCGTAAATAAGTTGCTATGAGCGTGGCTAAGCCATTATAGTTTATATTCATATACACTCGACACACATTTAACTATACTACATATAAATAGACAAAGACGAAACGGTTTAGTGCATTTTTCTTCTCTGTGTACGGATGTCAGTTTTTTATGTGCTCGATAATTAGCGATTCACACTCGACAGTGACAGTGTTAGCGCACGGGATTGGTTGTTGCAAAAGTTCCTATTACTGTCACTAGAAGGTGCTGCTTCAATTCCATACAAATTGCAGTTTATGTTATTGCCATCGAATAAGTAAATAAAATCGCACCGAGCACATTGTTTATCAATCAAATTCTTTTCAATTCAGTAGCCATTGGAAGCGTTATCGTTCTTAACAAAGACCATTTACTGCCAGATTATTTTCCAGCATTGCAAGAGAAAGCCCTCAAAACAGAAAAAGTAATACAAGAAAAGAACCCAATACAAATATTATATATATTAGAAAACTGTAACATACCAATGAAAAAAAAACCTTGGAAAAGCGTAAATTGAATTGTTTTCCCGAAATGATCAAAACAATGATGCGGTCGTATTTCAACCAGCGCAGCGAACGGACACTAGCACAAATAAAACAAAATGTGTACAAATAGCAACGGCGCGAGGGCAACATTAATTTAAAAAAATTGCAAATAGATTTAAACAAGGCTTATATTCAAAATTAGGGGGGTATTTATTAATAAATACTTAAATTATAGGTAAGCATAATGTTAACAACATAATGATTATATGACAATAAATATAAATCCATAAATGTAATATCGATATTGAATTCAATTTAAATTGTCCTATTCATTGTAAGGTATACAATAGATCCATACAATTAATGAAGGTCATATTTTAGTGGTCGTACCACGGCCTTGTGCGACCTTCGGACTATAGGAGACCGGGAGAAAAAATCCCGGCGAAAATAAAATTTGCCATTTTACAGTATGGCTCTGGTCGGATAAAGAGCACACGTGACGGCTATCGTTGTCCACATGAATAATACATCTAGTACTCACGCCCGATGTGTTCTCCCGTTGTAATGGGAGTACATATGGTCCGACGACGTTATACGCACGTCACACAGTTCGCAGTACGTCGCGCGCGGTTTCAACGGCTAAACAACAGACGTAAACTGATGATAACATTGTCAGATATGTAAAGTGTGATAGTAAATAAGTATTTTAATATCTCACACACAAAGGTCCATACATCGAGCTCCACACATATCACACTGTCGGTTGCCAATCTCTAGCATCCCGTTATTAGGAAGTTAAAAAAAATACACGATTCGCTGGGACAGTCTCAACAATGATCGTACCTCGGCCGTAAACCAATCACTGTTCAAACAATATTGTCTTTCCGTTCGAAGGGTGTCATTGCAAGTCTACGACCAACACTAAACACACTCATACTAACCGGACTAATATGACGACAGTCACACGCTTACAGATTTGTTATCAGTTAATAGTAATAGTCTTATTAGAAAGAGATAAATAACTTTATTATAATAAATAACAACTTTGTTGTTATTTACTTATTATAATAATAACAAGTTATTATAATAAGTAAATAACAACAACGATCCTTTTATTACAGCCATGTTTGCTACTCAACTCGCATAAATAAAAATAAAGCTTGATTGACCGTCGGACCAGCCGATCAATCCATCGATTGGTCAAATCAATCAATAGATCGATCAAATCAATCAATCAATCGATCGATTCTTGCATTATTAAATGTTTTATAATTACCTCTTTACAGTCATTGCCAGCCTCCGCGCGCAAGTTGAGCCACCTTTTTTGAGATTTATAATGATTTTTGGAAATGTAGTGAATGCGGGCTGCAAACAAATGTTCGTTTTAAGATTAATATGATAACAGTCCCTAGACATCTCAAGTTTCTTTCTTATACAAGCTAAATTTAGTATTCGAAAAAATTTTTAGTTAGATAAATTTTTGTAGGATAAGTTTCGAAAAACTTACCCAAATTAAACGTTTCATATTTCTGCCCACACAGTTCACAATTCATGGGATGCATTAATTGCAACAGTTCATACGGCAAGTCTATCAGTTTTCGCCTTGGTATTCCATATTCTGAAAAGTAAAACAAATATTTTCTCATACATTCCTTCGTTTGAAATTGTAAGGTATAGTCAACATCTATTCCAGATAAGCAGTAGCGCGAGTGCAACTAATTTTTATTAAAACTTAAATCCAACATCTACTTTCTCTAGTTTCCTACAAACACTTGCGATTTGTGGCCGTATAAACTTATTTGAATGCATTTAAAGAAATATATATATAAATGTTAGCGACTTATTTATATAGTTCCTATAAATAAAATAAAAGATTTCCCATATATGCGTACATAAGCAAAACAAAGCTGGTGGTCATTAGAAGCCTAAATATTCATCCAAAACTTTAGTGAGTGAGGATTCACACCACGTATATACACACAATGTGCAAAGAAATGAAACATGTCTCTCTAAATCTCTCGACTTTCGACAACTCTCGCTATCTCTACTAAGTTCGCTTTTCTCAAAGCGAAAAGATTATCGATAATGGAAACAACCACTGTGATTAAAACCATTTATTTAATTCGATCGTTGGGTACTTGCAATAACCATAAATAAACCTAATTGAATATTAAAGTTTAAAGGATAATTGCACTCCTGCATAACCTGCGCGCCGATTTCTAATATCACTCATTTGCTTTATAAAAATTACTTACTTAATAAAAATTTCATTTTTCTTTTCTTTCTTCGTTGGTGAATATCAATGCCAGGGGGTTTAATAGCCGCCAGTTCATTATTTACGCCGTCGTCTCTCTTGCATGAATCATGTCCAGGGTCAGGGTTGGGGTCAGAATCAGTGTC
>DVPR01000230.1:0-15447 GCA_018239345.1 Oxynetra stangelandi
CAAATTCCTGCGAGCAGCGGTGTCGATGATAATTAGGCGGTGCGGTCGGATTACATGGCGCTGTAAAAACATTAGATGTGTTAACCCGTAATTTTATACATAAGTTATGTATCGTACATTGAACTTCGGGCAATTCAATTGCTTAAGTGATTCAAAATGATTAAGCACTTAGGCAAGAGAACTGTAACTAAAAGTAGATAGCAATTTCAGGCATGCCAATGTCATGATTTTACTTTAATATTGCGCCAATAATGCTTTAGGTACATTACTTCGGTTATATAAAAAAACGTGGTTATTAAAAAATATTTATTTTATATTGAGAGTAAATAGTAAGAGTTTGTATGTATATTATGATTATGTATGTATATATATATATATATATATATATATATATATATATACATACATAATCATAAACTCATTTACATGATTTTAGTAATGTATGACGTGTTTGATGTTATATTTATATATTTTTATTATAATTACAGTTACACATTAAGTTAATTTACAGATTAATAGAGATAGCACGTGTCGTTCGTAATGGTTAAAACATATGAAGAAAGGACAGTCACAAATTGGGTAAAATTATTTAAAGGCTCGATCGTGCAGGCTAACCAGCGCCCGGCGTGGATGTTTGTACACTTCATACATAATAAATAACCATATATTTCACTTTGGTTCGCCTATCAAGTAAGTCGGGTGCTAATGTGGGCAAACGCGCTTCACGTTTAGCGAAGATAAACGGTTATACGCAGAGCTTCCAAGTACGATAAAGTTCAATGATTAATACAGAACAACATTTCAGGTGTAATACTGCAAATGTATGTAATAGGTACTAAGCCATTGTAAAAATTAAGTATTGTAACACAAATGATACTGAATGCTTACAATTTTAAGACGTGCTCATTTTTTATCATATTATATTTACAGTTGAAAATGTCCTGCACTCAGTTTTTTACGGAGCAGACGGTATTATTAGATATAAGGTCAGACAACAGTAAAGTATCCCGACGAGTTGCGAGCGAGGCGGGATAACGAAGAGGGTTGGAGTGCCGACGTCCATTGGCTACTCCAAACACGAAAACTTATTTATCGGGCATCGCGGAGGTGCATCGCCGCCCTGGGACAGACGGACGGTTAGAAATTGAGCAGCGCCCGATGCGGCCGACGATACGGGACACTGTTCACTTCCTAACATAAATTCGGTGCACGGGAATCGGATATTATTATTCAATCGTACGATCGAAGTTCGCGCGGGGGCCATAAGTCACGGCGACGCGAACGCCGCGCCGGCGGGCGCCGTGAGCGGCGGCGCACGAGTGAGATGGCATCGCGCGCGGACCGCTAGGCCCCGAGTTCTAAGGCCTAGCAGCGAGGTGCCACACTACCCACTGTTGTGATGTTTAGTATAATTAAAATAATTTTTTTTCACTTAGCTATAGGCTCGCGTTTGACTGCTATCCCACCTGATGGAAAGCGGGATGCAGCCTAGGATGAAGCAGACTTGCCTAGATAGTGCCTATTCACTCTTGACTATAAATCCTGTGATCGTAACTACACAGAATTTCAAATGTCTCACAGATCTGCATTAGGCGATAAAAAACTACCGAAATGAATTTGTTAACTTAAGAGTAAAAATTAGATTTATTTAATTAGATTAAATTTAAACAAAACGGAATGAAAAATCATTATTGGCTGCTCTTCTTCTATTACTATGGATAATGTATCCACTTTCCAAAGTACCGTATAGTTTTTGTTAAAATACGGATTATTTTCGTTGCTGAACATAGTGAAATAGCATAACTATTAATTTAGTGCCTACAAAAAAAAAACCGGAAAATTATAGTAGGATCTCCGACTATGTGCGATAGCCGTCGCATTCGCTTTCGGACGCTTGCACTATACGCAGCTTTAGGTAACATTTTAAACACAATGTTTTCAAGTTAAATGCAAGGCTTTTCGAGAGGTCGAGCGGGTGGGTGGCTTCCTTACTGTAAATCATATATAATTTCATTTAACTGTTTATAAATAAATTGTTTGCGATATTTTTAAAAGAAATTACGCCAAATCAGAAGCGGACACGACTTAACTGGTGGAAAGATATGTTGCAAAGTTTGTAGAGCGATGTTTTCATGCTATTTATTAAATGGAAACAGAAAATTAAAAGTGGCATTGCTATGACAAACAGCAATCTTAAAAAAAAATTCTTTCAATGTGACATCATAACAAAAATCGTAGTCAGATCAGATTATGATCAGGTCTTGTGAGTAGTGTGCGTGCCATTATGGGAATAGACTAAATGAATCCATTAAATCCTTTAAAAACGAAGTAAATTTCAAGTGGACTTGCTCTACGACAGTGTTTGTTCTAATAACGTCATAAAAACAGTTTGGGGTTTTGAAGAAGCCTGGATCTCGCTTCATGGGATTGCTATCAGTGATACAATGATTTTTCCGCATACATATAGGTAAACGCAAGGAAAAATGGTGCGTTACAGTATATATTGGATCTTTGGTTCTCTTCCAAGATATCGCATGCTTATTTAAAATGGGAGCGTTAGAGACAGTAGAACAGAAAACCTTATAACATTGGCGACTACGGAGTATTTAATTATGGTAGAGGTTGGGCGGAGCGCAAAAAACTGTCCAACAGAGCGTTTATCGACAAAAAATATTGGGGCATCGGCATCTGTTCGAGAAAACGGCTTGTTACAATCAAATGAAGCCTGACTAGAGATGAAATAAGGCCGGAAAATTTTTCACCTTTTTTCACCTATTCCGGTTCAACTGTAGTCCGACTTACCTAGAAGTGTTATATAACTATTTAAAAAATTTACATTCAAAACAATGGATACATTTTCCACTGTAAATAATTCTCAAAAAATGTTTTTGAAATCGGCAAAGGTAATTGTGATCTTTTTTTTAATATTAAATAAAAAAAGCATGCAGCACCAGCAACTATCTGGGCGTTGTTAAAAGTTTCGAGCTTGACTGGCGATGCACCTACGCGTTATTACGGCGTCGGCAAGTGGTCGTTACGCTCGCGTGGCACTAAAAGTGGCGAGTGTGCCTAATGCGGGTTCAGCGTCGGCGAGCACGGCTGGCCGGCTGGATCTTTTCGTAGAATGACTAGCACTACGGAAATACACTGAAGTTTTTCTCTCTCGCTGCCCCTGCTGCATATTAGCTGTTCAGACGAATCAAATTACTTAAGAAGAACTTAAGAAGAAAAAAATCACTATTAGCTTCAAGAGTCAGACAGTTTAAAGCTAGTGGTGGAACATGAAATTGAACTTCGCGTAATATTAAGAAATGTTACATCACAAAGCAGCACCAAGCATCTATTATTACACAACATTATCCACGAGATCAAAGGAAAAAAAAGAAAACTAATAATTGGTGAGGGGACGTTAAAACTATAATTTATATCTTTAGATGTAGGCAACGACGTCGCGAGTACAACGCGAGTGTAAAACAAATTTATCGACATTTAGACTTCAGTATACATGAGATCCTTTCGCGCATCGCCCGAACACAACAAATTAAGCGTGTTCGCTGGTTTTCGCATCGGTCGGTGTATATTTTACCTGACTAGTAAAATTCTCCTCTAGTGTGTGTTTTATAACAATATACAACTATGTATAATGTTCAGCTCAATCGCCCCAACAAGAAAATTAATGTCATAAACTAACATGTCTATACAAAGTAGAAGCTATATATAATTAACTTACAGTATTACATGATTACATATAATGCTTGATCACTATGATTACCGGTAGCGGTATTTCATAGAACGCGTACCTATACTTGTAAAGTATTTAGTTATAATTAAACAATTTCACGTTTTCGCATTTGTTTTACATTTTAAGCAAATCAATAACTTAGCAATAAATAAATATTTGTAAGATTAATTCTCATATAGACATGGTAATGTTTTACTGAATAATAACTAGAAAAGAATAACAAAATGTCGCATGTCAAACAAAAGCATTTGTATTCTGATGTTTGTAATATTGGTTTGCGGGAATTGCATTTCTAATGTCATCGAATTTGAAAAAGACATGCAATGTTACATCACCCTTTTTTATTATTATTTAGTTGACATGTGTTCGGTGGACTTCGGGAAATTTACATCACTCTACAACCCACTTAGAATAGTAGTTATTATAGCAATAGGATCTTAAGTACAATAACTTGAATGGAAGTAAGTGCACTAATGGTTAAAGCGACGCTATTCGTTTCTCATATGCAAATTAGACAAATATTTATTAGGCAGCAACCATTACTTTTATCCAAACAAACTGACTGTGTATTAAGATTGCTTCTAACGGTCATAGGCGCCAAGAGTGTAACTCACTAGACGGTATTCTGCATTATGTGATCTATTCATCGCTCTTTCATTTAAATAACTTGTATAAACGGAATAACTACTGCGTATTTAAATAGGTACAGTTCAATGATATCATATTTTTTTTCTTCATAAACACAATACTAAAAATAGAACGTTGGCCAAATAATATATAATATCAAATATAATTAAATATTTTTTTAGAACCAAATTAAATAGGTACAATACACAATAGACAACAAAGCTTAGCAACAATATAAATAAATGAGTGATGCAATTAATTTTTCATCATTGGTGTGTGTACGTGTAATGAGTCAAACGCGTTTATGTTCTTTGATGTTATTTTGCTTGTGCGTCGAGTCCAATGAATTGATAAAGGTCTGATTAAAGTAGTAACAATCGCATAAATCGTGTCGAGGTGCACCCCGTAAAGGTCATGAGACAGATCCCCAACATGGACGACCGAGAGAAATAATTCTTGAATGACTTCTAATTGATGCTACGAGTGCATTGTGGTCAGAGTCAGGTACGTATTTTAACCTCATGCAATATTCATTTGACCATTGTCTTTTTTTTCTTCTTGAAGAAGAATGTGCTTATGCGTATGTGCAGGTAATTATTAATGTTTCGAAACGATCAAGAATGCGATAGTACATTTTTGAATGCCCGTATAAATTGTTAAATGGTGTAAAAATTATACGTTAACGTTAAAGAATAAGTGACGTCAGAATATGTTTTCAGAGTCATAGTATTTATAAAAAATATCCTTGGATTTTCTCTGTGTACACGTTCATTTTTGATTGATTGCTTAATTGCGACGTGCTGTTAGATTGCAACATAGTACTTAAAACACATTAGATGCACGAGTTCCTCTCGTTGCGTTTACATTACGACACACGGCCACGTGTAGTGAACGCGCCGTCGTACCAAATCTGTTATTGCACTAAATCTCCCGTTATCAATGTAAAATTAATACTCAGCAATGCCGAATGAATACTTTGAATACTCGTAATAGTGAAAAATGATCATCGGCCATACGCTTGTTTATGGTCTGAAGATACCAGTTTGTATATAATTACGAACTTGCATCACATGTTTATTTCGGGATGGGTTATTACAACATGACAAGTCGATAGATTTATGGGAGTCACTAAACAGTTAACTTTAAACGTTTTAATTATTCAAAGTGAAAGACTTCCGCCGTCAAAAAGTTTAAAATAGGGCTTAGAACAGTAATTAAATATAGTGCATACATACATATGCTTATTCTTCAAAAAAATATGATAAAATAAATTAAGAAGTTAGAACCTCACATGGGTTTAAAACGATTATACTTCTTTACGGTGCTGATTAGTTTCAAAGATATTTAATTCAAAATTATCGCGGCACAAACAAATATTATTAGCTTAATAAAATACACAATGCTTATTAGTGTAAGCCGAACCAAAGGCGTAAGGGAAAGGGATAACGTGATGAATGTGCCACAAGCGTAGAGGAAAGGTAGCTGTGGGAGCGTGGGGTGGTGCGGGTGCCGGCGAGCAGCGTGAGAAATAAACCGCGAGCCGATGCCGAAGCGTGCGCACCCAATTCCTGATGCAAATGCGCGGGCCCATCTCCTACTACTGAGGACTGCACCGCCGCCTTCACTACCTACTTTCGATAACAGACGCGACAATAGAGTTCACTTTACCACCTATCAACCTTTTGCGGCTCCCATTACGCGAGAGTTAATCGGCCTGTAAATGTACCTTTATTGCTTTATTGGCAACATTAGAAAAGCTCCAGTTGAGCTTAAGCTTTTTACGGCGCATCACAACAATGGGGTTTAATAACGACAACAAGTCGCTCGTTACCATCCGACGATCTCATGTTGCTAGAAATCGCCTCCCTATTATTGTCCAATGCGCCATAAACGCGCAATAAGAACAAGAATTTGCGAACAACCTCTTTTCATCTGATATTATTATACGTGGATACATTAGACTTATGGAACGTATGCACGTCACACATTCATCGACGATTTGAAGAATCATTTGAGAGAGTTTAATACTCATAATGGCTGCGCGGCTCACATATAATGTAATGCTAATATGGGAGATACTTCGAAGCTTGTAAGATTCCATCACAAACAGTTACAATTTGAACGACAGCGGTCAACGTATCTAGCATTATTTAGTGTAAAAGATTTGTATCGAAGACGTTTACAGAACAATGTAATGGTTCGTGCTGTGGTCGGATAGCGGGAAGTAGATGACACGAGATGAGAGTCGAACGGTGGTGTGCAGATTGAATCCGACAGGCGGGATGATATTGTTGGAATTACAAGCGTTTAATCACAGAGAATGAGCGCGCCATGCGACGCGAGCCGGCGTCGGCGCCGACAATGGCCGCGCTGTCATGCTGAACGTCCAAGTCCCCGCGCCCGATCACGACCGCGACATCGGAAATCAATAATCGAATGATTTAGCCACTGCGCCGCGTGCGAACCTGATTAGACACGATAATGCCTGGCGCATCTCCGCGGACTCGTCTCGAGCTGAGGGGCGATAGGTTATCGTCAATGCGTACTTCACACAAGCGTATTATATCCAGATGTCGAGTAACGGCATCACACATATTTTTCAAACGATATACATCTCATGAAAGCGTGCACGACATTCCAATTTACAGTAACATATTCGATGTTGGCGAAATACTCGTAAGTGAATTATTCCGGTAAATGACAAACATACGTTTCATATTTGTATATTAATTAGTCAGGTTATTATTGTCAGGTTTGTAAGGACAGGCATAGTTGGTACTCCGTGCTCTCTGCCTACCCAGCTAGGGACCTGGCGTGACGGTTTTTTTTAGTATGAGGAAAGAGAGTGCTATTTAAGGCAAGCATTCGACAAGCAGTTTTCCAATTCTAAGAGTATAAAAGATTCGGTCTTCAAAGTCGCCCTTCCTACAAAAAACACTGTCATTTCATCGTTGGCTATATATTTCATACGTTTAAAGGAACATTATGGAGAACTCATAGATGTTCAGGTTATCATTCAATTCTTCTTGTTACCAATATATCCAGTGAGATTAAAGGCATGTTATAGATCTCTAACCCGACACGTCCGCAATAGGAAATTTTAACTACTGGGCTAACACTGCACATTTGTCTCTACTAAAAAGAAAGGTGTATTTTAGAAAGAAGCCATATTTTGAATTATATGCAAGCTACAATTAACCATCATAGCATTCATTTATATCTTTATATCTTAATTATATTTACACACATTTCTCGGGATTAAATAAGGAAAAACGTTCACTTGCTATTTTACAAATTATTCTTCTCATAACTTTGCAGAGCCAAATTTAATTTTGTAATTGATTCGTTATGTGTGAACATTATAAAACCATTTCACTAAGGTCAAGCATGTATTGCAATTGGCATAACGGCCAAGTATACTCGTATTAAATACATGTCTACTAACCAAGCTAACATATAATATTAAGCTACATTGTAATTAACACACTAACAAACTATGGACTGTAATTATTGTCTGAAATAAAGCTATTATTATTATTATTATTAAAGCCTTACATACAATCACAATGCTCTTTGTAATAAAATCAAATAAAGTGTTTTCCTTCGAGAACGCTAGAAATAAATATAAACTCTGTCTTAACTTGTACGAGATAGTAAGTAACACGGGCACCGCTTAAGTGCCCAATTTGGGATCAGTTGGCAGTGTGCGGAGATGTGCCACGAAATTTATTATTATCTTTGCAAGATAGAAATGACCTGACTTATATTAATCGCGCGAAAGATAGTGTGACCGAAGATTTAAATTTGTGCACCGGTAACAATTGGCCGCAATTTTTTCTATGTTTTAGCTTAACGTACATTTTAATGGAATAGAACAGAACGAACAGATTAGAATTCTTTTATCGGTCGGTGTATACTCGCGCTTTATCTCCGTCGAGATTGACAATACGGATGTTAGGTTCAAACCGGTACGCATAACTAGTCCAAAAGTCTGTTCCGCAGATTAAAATGATAAATAAAACGATAACAAAATAGATTTCAGCCACATCGTATAGAAATACTTAAGTGGACCGTGACCCGAGCACCAGCTCGAAAATGTTTAGAATCGAGAACTGAATTAAGTCTGGTCTATTATGTGGGTGAGTGCAAGTTCGACTCAACATTGACCAGAGATAAAATTGCTCAATGAAAGCGGATCATCGGGCAGCACTTAGCTGGAACAAAGTGTAATTACATTTCGTGAGGTATCAATGAGCGGTGCAATTACGACAGTGGGCTCTGTGTAATCGATGTTGCGAGCGCGTTTTCCGTCTGTTTTGCCGATGTATCTAGAATAATCTACTATTATCATGATTTATATTGAACCGATCACGGACTAGGATCCCTAATGATGGACCGTGGCCCTCCCAGCATTGCATATATGGGTCTGTGGAAGCGGTAATGAGTGGGGAGTGAGCGATCCCGGGGCGATGGGAGAGACATGCAATATGTATTTGCACTGTGGATAGAAGTGCATAATGCACCCGCTGCCGACTCATACTTGTTATACAACCATTGAAATACATTAACGACATAATATTCACTGTTGTAGATTTTTTCGTCGACGGATCATTCGCGTCAACACTGTATTTATTTATGTCGCTTAACTGCAATATTAGGATTTTTATGTTCAGTACATAAAAAGTTGATTAGTTTTTGTTTTTATATTATTATTTATCCCATTTAACAAATAGAACGACATCAGAAATTCAATGTTCTAATTGCTCGATATAAGATACTTTAAAACGCCTGCTGTGTAAAACTTCGGGTTTGTTTTAGATTAAAATATTTAAATACTTATGAAGTAATTACAACAAATTATTGAAAACTACCAAAAAGAATATAATGTATAAAAATATAACTGCAAAACTACATACCAATACATTTATTTAATGGAATGAATTGAAGATTCTGATCTCAACCGCGCATCTGCTGCGTCGCAGTCTTATAAAAACTAAGAGCGGATTAAACATTATCGAAATACATACTCGAATAGGATAGATAGGATATATAAAATAAGTATTAAGAAACTGATATGTTACGATGAACATGAATATTAAAGTTAAGAACAAATTCAATAAATAGTTTTATGTGAATGCCAATATTAAGTGTCATCGTTTGAGTGGCTTATGCGATGTCGAAAACAATATTTGTAGTAAACATATAATAAGCAAATATAACTTTACGCCACTTACAGTTCTAAAATACTGCTTTTATTGCATGCGTAATACAAAAAAAATTACATTGAAATATATTCATGTACAAAATATCTATTCTTCGTTCATACGCGCCTGATAGGGAGTTATTATGTTTATGTCTCCAAGAGTTAACATGTACCTACCTACACAATACAAATATGTAAGACGATAAATTTATTTTCAAAGTAATTCGTACCTATCACGTATCAGACACGACATTTTTTCCAACGCGTGGCAATTAGTAAAGTTTGTTTCAAATAAACATTAATTCCCAAGTGATTCATATAACGGTACGCGGGTAAATGGCTTGGAAAATAACAGTTACGATATACATTTATTTTTCAATATTCATCAATTAGCATAAATAAATGATAAATTTAATGTCATCCTGTCACAATGAAACAAACACCATCCCGATGATCTCATCGTTTCGTCACATCGCTACCTAAGATGATAATCAATTTAAACAAACAAAAAAAACCCAAGACCCGTACAATCAACAAAAACTTGTTCAATTTAATTCAATGCAAAATTATAAACAGTCAACTCAATTACATGTCATTCATAATAATCATAATGATTATTCATTATTTGAGGACATATGAGAAGCAACCGCAAAAAGTTAAGACTACTACGAATTACTGGACGTTTAGAAGTTGGATCAATAGCAATTAACTAATTCAATGACTGTTAAATGTATTTAATTTTTACTCTCTTTACCTACTCGTACTTGCTGGTACGTATAAAAAATAATAAGCGAGCTTCGTTCGGTACCATCTTACACAGAAATAAATACACTAATAGGCGTACCTTCAATGCGAGCTATGCTAGTAGAAATATAAAAAAGAACAAAAGAGAGAGGATACCACGAATGTTGACTGATAAAAAGAGGCGTAATTTATTGTATACATGATGTGTGTACGAGCATCTTGCCATTCCGTCTCGCCGTAAGGGTCGTATTGAAAGCGTCCCTTGGCACTTCTACTCAATCACTTCGGCCATTACACAATTAGTGAGAGGGCCGTCACTTGGCTTGAGTAATTGCGCGCTGGAGCATTTGCAATTGAAACCGTAATCGGTTCGGTTTACAATACTTACATATATAAAAATAAACATTTCACAAGATAACACTCTCTACACGAAATAAGGTTTTTCCTTATCTTGGATTTTTCAATTTCTAAGAAATTAGTCCCTTGTAACATGTACTGTTTTGTCTTAATAAATCCTTCATCGTCACTCCGTTGGACATGAACGAGAAAAGCTAAGGTAGGCATAGATTAGCAGAATGGCATAGTGGGGTTTGGCAGACTCAATACGCCTTAGAGAAAATTACGGCCAACTCTTAGGCTCACCTGTTTCCTGACGCTTTTTTCCAAAATACGAGTATACCAAAAATATACCAAACGTGGTCAAGTTAGAGGAGCGTGCTAAGGATTAGAACTCACGACATCCGAAGTAAGAGGCAGAATTATAAATAACTAAGATACCACTGCTCCCATATCACGCAATTGATAGGTATTTTTTAGTTGTTTAAAGTACGTATATAATATATATATAATAGACAGAGATATACAACCACGAATTATTTTAAAATCTCATTAGGCACATACAGTTACATGAGTATGTACTCGTTGTGAACACAATATCTGTTCCTTATTAAACAAACGATTCGCCAAAAGCTACGTATTAAATGGTGTCAACGAGTGATTATTTAAGAGTAACGGCTTCGGAAACCGGGTACGTGCAGTGGTTACCGCGATAATTATGACTGGAATAGTCATAAATCCGTGTCGAGTGGGTGCGCTTCGTTTTGGCGAAGCTGTAAATCACCGCCTAAAACCGAACGGCAACCGATTAAGGCGCGCGCGTAATTTGACTACGAGCGTGTGACGCGAGCGCACTACGAAATTGAAATTACTCGCCACATTGCGACTAACGGTCCGCCACTGTGATCGTAAATAAAGTGACATCAATTCATATCGCCGTCTAATTTATCGCTTTTTCTACTCGTAGAGTATTATTGTGCGTCTTGTATATTGAATACCATTGGGCACGCGACTAGTTGTTAGTGGAAACGTGGAACATAGCACACGCAAACATCGCTCATTCAATGTTGTACTGTAATTGAGGATAGTTGGGTGGTCTATTGATTATTATTTTAGTAAATACGATAAAAAATTTAATGTTTTTACGGTAGTTTCATAATTATGTCAAGTAGTTCATTAAAATCAAATTAATCTATAATAACTACCTTCTTTAAGAAAATAGTCTTTATTTGAGTGAATGTCGTGTACTTACTGTATGTACAATAAGCAATGATTTTAATAGCCCATGCTCGAGGATTTTCAGGTTAGCATAAGCTAGTTCCTGTGAGCTTAGGTACATAATGAGGACCAAAGTTGTCACAAAGATGAATCTTTCGATTTTAAACTGTGTGGCTCCACATCTGCCAAAATAGAGTTATGTAGCAAGCGTACCTCTCAATTATCAGACCATCTCAGGGGTCCCACAACATTGTAACGGATTAGCATTTATTAGTAACGGATATTTACACAAAACTTCACATTGATCGGAGAATCGAGTTATAAATCATATACAATAAAAGTAAAAGTTAAAAATTATACCACGCTTTAGATTATATTTGTACCAAAACTTATTTTCTTTATCTCCATTAAAGAAGAAAATGTAACATGAATCGGATACTATTATAGAACACATAATACACTAAAGTAGATACAACATTCTCGGTCGTTAAATTCCTGGTGTCACTTCTTGTAGAAGTAGCAAATACAAAAACAGTTAAAAAGTGTTATTTTCGGTTCAATATTTACTTCTTACTGATCTAGTATTTCTTTTTACTTTATCTATATAAGAGATTCATAAATTACTACCTATATTAAATCAAAATCTGTGACATCAATTGTGCGAAGAATTTTCTTTTTATACACATATCCAACGATATTAGGACGGTTGCAGGCGTTCGTAGTAATAACACTAAAATTTGAATACTTAGAATGTTTCTGTCGAAGGCTAAAGGGATATGAATTACGTAAAAGAAAAACGATTAATCCGTGTAATAAATTTTAGATAATGTAGGTAGCATACAGCGTAGCAATACCATGTAGTATGTAAATTAGCAGAAGCAACAATTTAACAGCTCTATATAAAATTTTATCAAATAGTAAGCTACAACAATAATTGTAAAGAAGTTGTAAAGATTTTTACAAATTCATGTGAGTTTTTTTTCTTGCTCTCAGTTTTATCGAACTCAGCTCTCATATCGAACCGTTCGAAAATAATAATAATAAAAAACAATTATGCACAGTTCTCCTTACGTGCCATATTAAAACAGGTATATTTATTGTGTAAGTTGGTTCGTAATCGTCCTAGTGGTGTCTTTTAGAGATGTTATCTGGCGTGGACAAGAAAATGACGAAAAAGGTTGCTAAAAGTATCGCATTGATTAGCCCACATCGGCGTTTCATTATTCAGTGAGGCGCCAATAATCAGCTCTCGCGGCATGCGAGCCGATCGCCGTAAATAGACGCATTAACCTGCCGGCCCATCGCTGACCACAGACTCACCAACTAACCCACATAGCCCTCAGAATAAACCAATATGCTATAAAAATATATGTGGATTTTACTACTGTCGCCGTTCGCATATTTTACACTTTATGAGATTCAGCTGGCGAGATAAGAATATTACCTCCTGTTGCCTTGCCAGTGAAGTGCGTTTTTTCTGCACTAGGGATGTGCAATGCAATAAGCCGAGCAATAGGCGCGCGGTTAAACAAATTTCAATGTAGCGTATATTTATATTTATTTGGTTGCATAACAATGTGCAAAGTTTAATTGGTTCGAGCATTCGCGTTCCGAATATCAACGACCTAGTTAGGCGCAATTAGGAATTTTCTAACACGATGCGTTCTCTATAAGGATCTTCCTCATTAGGAGTTTACAAGGCGCAATGCTACTGTCGCACGTCGCCCGGGATCGTCCTATTAAATATTCATTGGATAGCAAATCGCAAATGAGAACCGCTTTTATGGCCCATTTCAATATGAAACCGAGTTAAAAATGATCGTACACGCCCTGTAACAATGTAATAAAATCGATCCAGTCGCAATCGTTCGGCTAACTTTAACTATGTATGTATAAAAATGCAAAAAATCGCCAACATGCGTTTTGCCAAGTACGAACATAAATTAAACGGCTAAGTGCGAGTCCAGTGAACAAGGAGTTTAATAATAATAAATACGACTAACATTTCTATGGTGATATTATATTTTTGATATGACTTATTAATAAATAAATTTCGAATCAGACGAGTTTTACAAAAATTATTAACGGCTACATAGCATAACTCACGCGTGCCTCTGGACAATGCGAATCGTTTGTACAGTACATACAAGCAGAATGCCTTTCGCGTCCTTACTACAAAAGGCGGGAGCTGTTGAAGAAGGCTTTTATAAAAGTGTAAAACTTATCCAGCTATCCTGAAACGAACATGTATCCCATTTCATCTTCAATAATATATAGACACACTGACGATACTATTGGTATTGTTGACAAAGTCTAGATCACTAATCAAGCACTAGGATAAATGGTTGCTAGTAGAGAGTAACACGACTGGTAAAGTATTGAATAACTTGGTACGATAGATTGTCGCACATTCGATTAAAATTACATTAGAAGTGTTTTATGGTAAATCGATGTGAGGCGTATTTTAACAAAGTTTTTTTTCATATGCCTAAAGTACCTACAGGAGTAAGTTATTATGATTTTTAAAATTTTTAATGATATAATAAATATATTTCCTCATTTAATATATTCAACCAATGAAGGAAAGAAGAGACTATTATCACTAACTGCAAATGAGTCACAATAAAAGTCGAGGGAAGATATTAAGGGGGCACGAACAGATTCAACCATTGGCGCGTGGGCCCCTAAAACTCCGATACACCTACTTATGGTATGGGGGTAGAGCGTTCAATTGTAAATGAGAAAAAAAATATGAGCGAGCGTGAGTAAACTCGTCCCGTAACAGCGAATGCGAGGGCTGTCGTTGGGAGCGATTTATCACCTGGCAGATCAGTGTGGGGCGGTAGTGTCTGTTGATGGAGTGGGATAGAGCGATTGGTAGCACTGTACGTACGAAAGAGACGACCGCGATGGTTACTGAGCCACGCGGCAAGGACGCAGCGCAAGGCCACTCGCGTGTCGTTAGCCCGCACCGTTCTGCCCCCGGTCTTCGGGACCCCTGTCGTGTGATACGCCAATCAAACGCTGACGACAGCCTCACATATACCGTGACGCGTTGCGTGGGGTGTTCGCGTATTTATTGCGTAATAACTTTCATAACGCCAGACGTTCCTCGTCTGCTTCATCAGCGATTTATGTACTTTACACAAATGGAAAGGAATAATCATAGTAATGGTTTATATTAACATTTTTAACAGAAAATGTCTGTTTACAAATAATGGCAATACCGGTTAAAATGTATTCAAACTAGCTTTTCCTATTCGATAAAATTTTATTTTGCATTTTTTATTTATTTCATTAATTAATGATTTCGGCACAAATTTATAATGACTGAAAACACCAACATATTTGTATTCAGCACGCAGAGCAGGTTTCATTGTTTTCTTTCCATACTACATTATATACATACATAGCGATAAAATTGGTAAAATCATCGCGGGCACTGTATATTTCAATCGGGCGCTCTGAAATTTTAAGTATCGATCCTATAAACGCTTCATTGTTCTTAGTATTGGCTGGTGGTGGCTTGCTTGGATGGTCACTGGAGGCAAGCTTGGAAGGTACTTTGGATGACATG